>JAIUND010000223.1:0-94609 GCA_034699125.1 Gisinianus flammeolus | reverse complement strand
TCATGATCGTAGAACGTAAGACCTGGCCAGGACGGGTCATGGAAAAGTGTTTCAAATACCTCCGATCACCCTCTGTACATGGGAATTGTGAACCACACACAAGAAATTATCTCTCATTAGAATGCAATGAATGTCTCTCTCTCTCACTTGACCGTAGGAAAATCTTTACAATGGAAGGAAAGTTGCCAAAACTAATATAGGCATTCATGAGATTTGTTCATTTAATTTATTATTACAATGCTATTAACATGGTCAATTTGATTGAAACTGAATCAGGAAGTCCGTATTCAGTTTGTCCATATCCATAAGTGCAAAGGAATGTGTGTGTGTGTGGACAAAGAATGTACCTTTTGTACATATACCGATATTTCAACCAAGATTTTGTAAGTATTGTCTGTGTCGTCCGGACTCGAATGAAGAACGAGCCTTTTTTGCTTTGAGTCCCTCCGTTTAATTTTCTATCAGCATTTTTTCAAAATATTTAAGTTTTTATATGCTTTCAATTACAAAATGTACCTTCAACCAACCTTCCCGGCCATTCCATAAGTATATGCATTGCATAATAAACATTTACAGTTCTTTGGCCCTGTGTTTCTTGTGGAAAAACTGAAAAGGTGGTGGACTTGACGTATGGAATCTCTTCCTGATCCATATTTTGTGCACGTGACATGTCCAATGATTGAAAATGGTTGTCAATATGGAGTGTAAAGTGTGGAGTCCGCCAATAAAACTCCCGAGAGAACATGAAGAAAGACAATAAAATTATAATGTAATGTAATGTGAATGTATATTTATTGTTAAGTGTGATGGGAAAGTCAGAGAGACAGAAGAGGCATACAAAGAGAGAGAGACAGAGAGAGAGAGAGAGAGAGAGAAGAAGCCAGAAAGGAAAAGGAAAGTCCATTAAATTTCTGATCACGAACTGCACACGTAGACGCCACGGAGAATTTAATGTAATGTAATGTGTGGACGTACGGAAGCATGTCCATTTAAATAATTTCCCTACACACATTGTGTGAGTGAGAGAGTGTGTGAGTATTACTGACGATGAGTATGAGTATGTGTGTGTGTGGTTGTGTTATGCAATAGAATTATCCATCCATACTTCATAGTTAAAAAATGAAGGGGAAAAAAACTACACACTCGAGAGGCAAACCGATAGATGAATACAAATCTCAAATTAAAAAATACAAAATACTAAACTGGATTGCAAAAACAGAAAAGTGATCGCGTTCAACTACAAAATAAATATCATAATATGAATACGCACACACACATTTCCGTGTGTACAAACTCGGATTGTGCGTGTAAATACGTTTTGAGGGCATACGCAAAAGTGCCTACGCACAGAGTATATGGTAAGTAACTGGAGGGAGTAGTTGATGTTCGTGTGCATGTGTCAATGTCAGTTTGTAGAGTGTAGTGTGTACATGTACAGTGTACACACTCAAATGACGAAGCAAATTCCCAATCACTATTATACAACACGTTAAAAATAATTTGCTGTTTTAGGGAATTTCTCTCAGCTTGTAAATGGAGTTAGCTTGTTAGTGTTCATACTTAAATATTTGAGCTTATGATTTCATGTCTCTACAGACTACAGATAATCGTAATTGTCTCTGTCTCACTTCTTATCCGTAGGGATACGAAGCTTGTTGGTCGACAATTAGTAAGCTTTTTTTTTGCAATTAGTTTTGATTTTATACTTTGTATGATATGAGAGAGAAACTATGCAGGAGTTTTTAAATGCGTAGAATACAAATAATTTAATGAAAAATCCGATTGAAAAAAAGTATCCAAACTCGAGAAACACTCCCAAAAAAACCTGCAACTTTAAAGCTTTCTGTGTACTCATTATTTGTGTACATTTCTTTTAACATTGGCAAAGAGAGAGAAAGAGAGAGAGAGAGCGAGGCAAATATTTAAATGAAACTTGAAACGAAGATCCAACACGTGGATCATTTAAATTTCAGTATGGTGCAATTCATTTTGTTTGCCGTCGACGAGGAGACTTGTAGAATGAAATGCGTGAACACATGAGCTCAAGCTCAAGCACGCACTAACAAGATCAAAACCGAAACCAAACAAAACAGATCAAAGAGTACACACTACACACACAAACTCACACACACATATATAAACATACACGCATATTTTCACTCTCTCTCTCTCAAACTCTCTTTCTCTGTACTGTACATTGCAGGGATGACATTAGATCCACAGTGCAGAATTTTTTGACTTGTCATTTCAATGAATGCTTTTTTATAGGTACACTTCTTAGGTTTGTAAACAATTTGGAACTTGAACTCTTATTTGAGGCTTTCATCACGGTTTTCTCCATTTTTTCTAAGGTTACGCACACTCACACACTAACATCATCAAGACAATTTATTATTTGTACAGAAACAGTCAAATTCTTTGCATGTACAAAAACACTACAAAATAAAGAGGAAAATGCAATATTTTGTCACACGCATTTCAAACCTTGAGCCATTAAGTCAATAAAAACAAAAACAAACCACAGTTGTGAGAAAATAGTTTGGTGACGTGGAAACAAATAAAGTGATAGCTTTTCCGCTTAAAACATATCTAAATTTCAATTGCCAGCCACGAAGACACAAATTAAAATCCATCTACAGATGAAATTTTTCGCTTTCATTCCTGCATAGTAGCTAGCGTATTTTTTATGCATAAAAAGTAAAAAAGTTAAAATTGAAATTGCCTTGCTTTTAATATGAATAAATTCAATAAACTTTCTCCACGTGGAATACCCCCCCCCCCCCCCCTGACTCTTACCTGGCCTGCCATTTTACATACAGAATACAGAATAGTCAGTTCGTCATGGGAAATGGTCACAAGTTGAAAAGTTTCACATTCACCGAATGGAAAAGACCGAGTCCAAGTTTTTTACTTTTTACAATCCTTAAAAATTCTCCTCAAAGTCCCAAATTTTTTTTGGGGAAAGTTTTCAACTTGAATCTCTATATCGTCTAGAAATTCTGGGAAACTTATCAGTTACCGATCCCCATGTACAGAATGAAGGGAATACACTCACCGAGAAACTTTTGCTCAAAAAAACTCGACCACTTTACACCTCTGACACATCTATAGACAGTAGACGGAGATAAGTGATTTTTTAAATGCCTCTTACCCATTTTTTTTGTATTCATTCCATATTCTGCAGATATTTGACCGTACCCGCAGAAGCATCACCACAGTTATACAAAATTGGGGAAAATAAGGTGCCGATTCGGAGTCTTTAAAGATTTCAAGATAAAAACTATAGTGATCCTTTTCAAGAATTCTTTGCAAATGCTCATAACATATCTGTACTGTTAAGCCACGAACTCATGAAATGAACTGAAATGATTCCTAGATTCCTTGATTTGTGGTAGTCATCATTATGTATGGAATATGCCGACTGTATCTGTAGACTGTCGAGTGTGCAAAAATGTCCAAGATGAAAAAAAAACTGGATACGTACGTATTACGTATATATAAACATATAGAATGAACTCACTCGTACTCGTACATAGATTACCTCCAAACTTTGAACTGTATAC
Organism: Gisinianus flammeolus; assembly: GCA_034699125.1. Lineage (NCBI taxonomy): Eukaryota > Metazoa > Arthropoda > Collembola > Symphypleona > Katiannidae > Gisinianus > Gisinianus flammeolus. The sequence continues at coordinate 91,046 of JAIUND010000223.1, read as the reverse complement.
CTAACAATTCACCGTTACAGTTAGTTTTTGCATGAGGAGAGAGAGAAAGAGATGAGATTGAGTTCTCATAGTGGATTTACTGGAGAGATGGAGAGAGACATTGACAGGGTGAGAGAGAAAACACAGGCGAGTAAAGTAGCGTTTCCTATAAAACTGTCAACCGGTTCGTGAATTGCGAATTGTGAATAGGAATTCAACTCGGCGATGACTGCAATTTAAAGGACATGAAAGATAAAATAAAAATCCATATGAACCACCCACACACTCAAACTCAAACTCAAACTCATACTCTCATACACCTTACTACTCTCTTCCTCTCTTTACTCGCCCCATCTTATACGAGAGAGACTGACAGAGAACTCTCTGTGTGATATACAGACATTTGGTGACTGTGTAGACAGGCAGAGAGGATGATCAGCTTTGGTTCATTTGACAAGGGAAATCATGTGTACTCTCTCCTCTCTCTCACTCTCTGTGTACGTAGTACGGATTTTTATCTTATGCAAAATCTTTTCATGTTCCCATCCTCATCCTTCAAACATAACTCATTAGTGTAGTTGGTACACTGGGTTTAGTTTTTTGGCTTTGACTTTTGGGATCGGGAAACACAGAGAGAGAGAGAGACCGACGGAAAAAGCAAAACCTTTTGCGTTGGCAAACACAAAATTCACTCAGCCTCAGAGAGATTTTTGCAGGCATTTCTTGGGGAATCTTCTCGTCAGTCAGTCTGCTCTGCTCTTCTCTTCTCTGTTCCATTCTATCAGTATATGCTATATTCTATTGGGACGTTTAGGGACGATGAAAATGAAAATGCCTTCTTGTGATTCTCATAGCCATGCCCTACGTATGTCTATTTACGTTTGTATGGTTGTGTGTTTGTGTGTGTGTGTGTGTGTATGGTGTTTGTGCGAATGTAAATGTGCGTCAGGATGTGTTTGCATTTGCACAAACTAAATCCGCACGCGTAAACTCGCATAAATACATCAACGGGGTGACACAAGTACAAGTGTACGTACATGATTATAAAAGCTTGGGGTTTGTGGAGTCCATCAGCCAATGTAATCTTCATAATGGATCTAAGAGAAAAAGAAATGAATCAAACCGCATTTCATTTCAAGCTGTAAATTTTTCATTTGGGAAACGTTTTTCAGTCATATAATGAATGTAGATTGTAGAAAATGTAGAATGTAGACGACATTGTGTATAGGGAAATAGAAATAGATGATGATGATACGGATGTCCCTCGATCTACATTATATCCTCAGCATCTCCGTCACATTCCAAAATCTATACGCTATCAACTATAAAATCCTGTAAAGTGCAACTATGAAATGGTATAAAACAGCTTGCAAATTTTTTTCTTTCGCCTTCACTCCATTTCATTTGGAAAGTTGAAATCGCTTAGGACAAAAAGCTGGATCTTTCTCTCTCTTCTCTTTCTCTCTCTCTCTTGCTCGGTGTCTATCGCGATTGATCATTTCATGCTTACTATTGCAAATTTATTCGTGGAAACGAGAAACTCATAAATTATTCCTCTTGCACGTTATGAAATCGTTTTATACAAATATGTCTTCATACAAATGCTTATGCTTCTGCTTGGGCTCTGCATTTAAACATGAACGTATGTACATACATGAGAAATGATTGCTTGGAATTGTTTATGATAAAAAATTGCACTTACATCGAAACTGGAGAATATGATGACAAGAATCGTCATCAAATTCAAATGGAAAATCATCATTCCATTAGCTCGCATTTCAATTTTTTTTTGCCCCAACAAAATATACGATATAAATCACGTCACGTTCAGTCCAAATTTCCTCTGCTTTTTTTTTCAAAAACAAAGTTCACTCCTTGAAATTCCCTTGAATTTGTTTCTCTCTGTTTCTGTGTAATTTGTATAGTTTAACTTTTCAAATCAAACTAAACGAGATATTAAAGAGTATAATTTATATAATTGGCAAAAAGAACAAGACGATGAAGTCGAAGAAGAAGAAGAAGAAGAAGAAGAAGAAGAAAACTTAAACGTTGTTTGGTGGTTGAGTAATGGAATTTGCAATAATTGTATCAATCAACTTTGAAACAGGAACTTTTTTTAATAGGAAGTGATTGAACTGTCGATAATGGCACTTAATTTATCCCAAGAGTAAATAGACTTTTTTTTTTATACATACATTGAAGGTTCACTTACAAAGTTACAACTGACGACGATTATGCATATAAGTATACATACATATGCACTATATATGTACAGCACTTACGATATGTACGCGCCTATACAGGTGAACAGTCGAACGACAAGGATCACGATTAATTCATGATCTGTGATCGAGATTCCATTATAGAGCTGATTGAGTGATAAACAGCTCGAGTCATCCACATGAGATTTTTATATAACCTTTTTATATAACAATCGTATGTATTGTATATTCGTTTGTATGGAGATTCCACTTTTTATCCCTACTGATCCTCGTCCATGTCTCTCTATCTCTCTCTTTCTTTCTCCCTTTCTTTCTCTCGCACCCTCTTCACACTTTTAAATCCCGCTTCACTCGTCCGTCCGTCCTCCAAAATCAAATCCAATCGTCTTATTATCCTTTGGAAAAGGTTGTTTCAACTTTATTGTATTGGACTATGCAAACACAGCTGAGAGCTCATTTGGAACAAAGTCACATGATTGACCACTCTGGTTTTTTTATTGAGAAGGACTTTGTGTCGCTCACCACACATTTACCATTGCAATTCCAAAACGCATAATAAATGGAGTCGATAAATTGTAATTGGGATTATTGAAATTATACAGGACTATGTAGATTTTTTACTTTTTTAGTTCATCACCCGCCAAATAAATTCCAATCGACAGAAGATGAGGAGATGAATAATATTTTTTCCCTCTTGAACACTGTCACCAATTCACCAATCCCAAAATCCAAGGAACAAAATGAGAGGTGAAGTGGAGCAGTTTAATGAATATTTGAAGTTGAAACTGTATATATATATGCGAGAGAAAATGTACAAGTTGCTGGTTTCTCTCTCTCTCTCTCTCTTGTTTGATTAAACACGCCCAGTTATTCAATTTCAAAAAAATATAGATATCGAGGTAGAACTTGAACCAGAAGAAAATCCACAATATAAAAAAAAATCAAGATTCTTGCTACAGATGAGAAGAGGAGTCGTTGGAAACTTCAAGTGTAGAGACGAGGAGGAAAATCTTGTGATGGGAAGAAGAGAGTTGGAAAGAAACTGGACCTGATTTTGTCATGTCCAATGATGCGATGCAAAGTAAATAACGTGTGTATGTATACTTATATGTGTGTGTGTTCTGTCTATGATGTAAGCGCAAAAAACAGCTTAGACCTTCAATAGAGAGTACTACAGTGTTTGTTATTATTTATTTTTTTGACTGATATATACTGTGACGGGACTTTGGTTTTGGTCTGTATTTTTTGTCTTGTATATATATTCTTGTGAGTTGGAAAAACCAACTGTGGGTTTCTATTTCTTGTGGTATTCTCCGTTTTCCTGACTTTGCAGCATGGAAATGCAATGAACAACCAACCAGCAGAGGAAATTGTTGAAGTTGGAGAGATGTTGAATGTAGAATGAATGTATAGTAGAGAGATGCCAACGTGCCAAAAGCTCGAATGGAACTAAGCGCCTTGCATTTAAGTCGACAACACTTTATATGATACACATGCAGAGAACATGTAGAAGCTCCTTTGCATCTCTCTCTCTTTCTCTCTGTCTAACGAGAGAGAGAAATGTGCGTGCTATATACGAATACGATGGGAATGAATTGGACGGACCAAATGAACGGAAAAGATTCAAGAGCTGCATATAAAAGTATAAGCATAACGGCACACACAATATGAAAAATATGCACATTTACACATGCAATGCATATTTCATTGCATCACACCACTGCAGTGCATTTTCAAGGAATCTCAAACTTATAATAATGTATACGCAACTTTTAAATATAAATACACACCATAAGTACAAGAAAAACACTACCTGTAATACACCAGATATACGATATGTAGGATACATTCGAGGATACTCACAATAGAAATAAAACTATGTGCTTACTAATAAAATCTGTGTATATGTATATATGTGAGAAGAAGAAGAAGAAGAATGAGAAGAAAGAGGAAGAAAAAACAAACCGACGTGTGTTTTCATTTTGTTAGCACTCGGTACCTATTTAGCATTCTCATCAGCACGTATACTTTCGTTTCAGTTAATAATACAAAATGCATCTAAACATTCTTTGGGATTTGGAAGCCTCGAGTTTTTTAGACTCTGGAGTCTATCTATACTAATAATAACACCTTGATATGAAAGTGAATGTGTGAGTGTGAGAGTGTGTGACATTTTGGATTTGGATTCGGAAACAACTCTCTGGCTGGCTCTCTCAACTCTCCATGGGCAACAATGTAATTTATTAGCCAACTTCACAAAAGGGGGGATAGAGCTGTAAATCTTTCCTCTTCATCATTATGCATCCACATCCTCATCCACATTCACCAATTCACTGATGGCAAGTCAGGAAGTTGCAAGTGCGTTCCCGTTCCTTCTTCTTCTTTCACTCAAACTTTTTCCAACGTACAACTTCCTCTCTCTCTCTCTCTCTTCTCCACCATTAACGTACACACACTTACTCACACTCTCTCTCTCTTTCCCCCCAGTCTTCATTCTGGAAATGATCAGCCTGTTCAAGTCTCAATCTTCAATGAACCATCGTTCATCTCTCCGTATACTTTACATTACATTTACATCATTTTACTTGGACGTCTCCTCTGTGGAACAGACAATTTATACTTTGCCTTTCATTCATCCCCTTTCTCCATATTTGTTATTGCATTCCTCATTCTTTTTACATCATCTTTATCTTTATCCGTTTAACTTTCCCACCGTGTACTATATCTTGTGTTGGGCTGCAGAACTGAACCAATTCCCTCATTTATCCACGTCTTTCACATTCCTAATAAATCGAGTCCATGTCAAAGGAAGATGACTTCATTTTTTTTAAAAATGTTTTCATGTTTTTCCATGTCTATATTATAATATATGTAGAAATGTAGACGATTAAAATTACAAATTACGTCTTTATAAAAACAAATTGTATTTATTGACTTTGAAAGAATACTGTACGTGTTCACGAAGTGAAATTCACGTTAGGTACTATTTTCTTCACTTCAGAAAAATGTACGACTTCAAAGTCAATAAGGTTATTTGTAATTAGACACGGGAGAAATCATTTTGTGTCACAGATGGTTCATGTTTTCAAAGGAATTTCAAGTCATTCTTACTCATAAATCTAAATATTTTAAATTCCTATACATGCATACTTGGGATCGGTAGCCAAACATTAATTTACATTACTTGAGAATCTCTTGATGCTTCTATACAGATATATAAGGATAAAATCCTCACACTAATTTTACCAACGTATACGATATATCTGTATGTACTTTTCACTAAATTAGTTTTATTTGCATATGGTTGAATAGAGGAAGCTGATGGACATTGTGCACTCTCTCTCTCTTTCCTTTGACATGGAATTGCATATAGGAAATAGAAAATAATTGCCGAATTGTTCAATATTCCCTGGAAATGAATGGAGAAACCTCCAAACCTCAACTTAAAAGCAAGTTCCACAGAGACCAAAATGGAATGAAGGGTAAACAAGCTGGGAAAGTTGGGAATAGATATACTGGAAACAACACTTTGTTCGTTCATTTATTTCATTTGGTCCATTTGAGGATTGAGAAAGCCACCGTCACCGTCTCCTCATCTCATACATGTATATATATTATTGTATAGTGTGCATTTGAATGTGCGCACATTTATCAATGTGTGTGTTTGTGTGTGTGTGTGGAATGCATTTGCTCATGCATGCTCAATTTACATTCACATGCACTAAAATGCATAATAATAATAGTCGAGACTTAAATAGGCGCAGCAGAACATTATGACGATGACTCTCGCTCGCTCTCTCTCTCTCCAATTACCTCTGAATTCAGGCGTATACGTAAAACTCCAACTTCAACTCTCTGAACCTTAAACTGACGACGATGAGAACACATTTTATTATGTAAAGTACTTTATTACTTTATGAGAACTCAGAGAGCTCCAGCTCCAGCAACTGTCGGGTCATCCCATGGCAAAATCCAAAAAATACATGATCAGAATGCATTGCAATAAGGGAACTAAATGAGCGTTGAAAAATGTTTCATATGTAGTTTTACTTTTTGCTCTAAGCTCTGCTTATATACATATATCTGTACAAAGATGATGATTGACTCACAATCAGCGTACAGATAGCAGAAAGCAGAGAATAGAAAGAATACGGGTGGATGGATGGACTATATGAGCTATTACGTTACACATTCAGAACTTTATGAAAATGCAAGAAAGATGAATTCATGAGACGCCATAAAATGAGATGAACTGACGCCGCAATCTGAAGCTTTTCCCCACGACATGTACGTATTACGTATAATAATGTGTGTGTACAGTGCTATTATTATTATTATTATTATCCTCACTATTATGACTATGACTATTACTATCGTGTATATGACTATGAGCAAATGAAACTAACGATGAGTCCTACTGATAATCATAATGATAATGATAATACACTCTGGTCATAGTCATATGTATGGGAATTACGACTTTGTACACTGGATAGTTTGTTCCAGGTGATTAGAATTATGTAGACAACGTCAACTATTTTTTTTTCATGCCATGCCATATACATGTGTACCGGTTTATGTATAAATATGATACAGTATCTATACACGCTATATATGCAGAATGCAGATGTAGAAGTACCAAGTATGGACGGCAGCTCAATACGATACATTTGGTACCTATAACAAATGGAAATGTGCACACAAAAAAACTGATGATAAAGGCTGAATTGTAGCAAACATTGTGTCAACTCATAATATTTCTCTGATTTCTTATGCATATTCGAACGTTAAATCATGAAATAATCAGACAAGCATCCCTTGTAACTTACACTCTTAAGAACCACATAACATAACAACAAAACCCTTGTACAAGTTTTTTTTTCTTTCCTCCCCTCCCCCCCTTTGAATTTACAATGATAATAATGATAATAAGATTGAAGATTGCAGATTAGCCCCACTTGCATTAATGCCTATTGTGTGCATGTCTTTGACGATTTACAATTTACGATTTACGATTTACACGTTGAGGTTTGTCTATATGATGGGATGTGGGACTCGTATCACATCACGAGGAATGTTCCAGAGCTAATTTCCTGTCATTTTGACCGTGTTTTGCTAACAAAGTGTGTTTTCCGATTGACAGAATTCAGTTCCAATGCTCAATACTTACTTACGTACATGCATGAGAAACATGGAGGATCATGTTTTGAGCTAATAATCCTCATCCTCGCAGCCACAGTCACAAGACCAGTTACCAGTTAGTGTTAGTCGTCCGTACATATATATATACAGTTTGATTGAATTTTGACTAAATGGAGATAAAATCTGCGCGAGTTGTCAAGCTAGACTGTCCAAATTATGATAAATGTAGATGAGAACGAGACTTTGTTGAGTCTATCGTAAATCATTTGCTCACCTTATCACTTTTTTCCCCCATTGGTCGATAACTAATACTTTCTCTCGTCGTAAGCGTGAAGAGTATGGACCATACTCGAGATGGATGGAAAGATACGCAGCACACACTGGAGAGTGCAGAGAGTGAGAACGAGAGAGAGTGAGAGAGAGAGAGATTTGGAGAAGGAAAGGAGGGTCATTATAATGATATAATGAACGCACTAGTGCAATGTGCACTTATCAAATCCAATAGCCCAATGGCCCAATGGCTCAAACACCATCATTCATCAAATTACCTTTCAACGCAAAGGCACAAGATTTTTTCCTTCAGACTTTTCTACTCTTTTTGACTTGAAGGTTTTTTTTCTTACAGAAGGAAACTATACATATATATCGTACAAAATTTCGAGTGTATTCAATATAAATGGTGGTAGGTATTTCAATAAATAAGCTCCTGCCTATAAACTCTAAACGACAAACGAAAAAAAAAAAAATGATTTGTATTGCATTTCAGTTTTCAGTAAGTATATTTTCACGTCCATGTGCCAATGATGCTGGAGCTGGACCCGGTGATAAAGGCTTTTGTTTTTTTCCCCTGTCTGACCATACCTTGCTGTAAATATGTAGATGCTTTTTATTTTTTGGGGGCTTCAGACTTCAGACCTCAAGACTCGAGTTTGACCTCTCATGAGATCATGAAGACATGCTAATAAATTCATGGGAAATTTCTTAATTAAGCGTTGGTATATTATATACCCTGAAATTTCCGAATTGGAAATATGAAGGAAAGTGTAGCTAATGCGTGTGTGTGTGTGTGTTTGTGTCTTGTAATCTATCCAAGAGTTTAGTGAGCTATGCTTACAATTAGTCCTTGTTATTCCTTATGTGAGAATATAGTAACATTTTATATTTTCCGTAAAGAAGCCGGCATTAATGACCATAGTAAAATGGAGAGACTCATGAATAATAAAATAATAATAAGAAACTCCCATTGCAATGCAATATACGAATAGTTACATACACACAATTCGGAATTCAAATTTCAAATCTGGAATTTGGAATTTTTTGGTTATTTATCATTATTGGTTTATTACGATGGCGATGGTGATGAGGATGTACCTGTAAAATTTTACGGCAGCAGTATAGTTAGTACGTCAAGTTGTATTCCTTATTTTCTATTTCTAAATGAAAATATATATATCCACCTTGTCGAAACGCACAGTTTGCAGTTGAAAAAGAAGTCCAAGTCGAAAAAGTTGAAGAGCATCACTATGAAATTCTAGTACACGTGTGAAAAATTAATTTCTACGTAATTCCATACATGATTCAGGATATGCATATGTAAATATAGACAGGATATTATGTATCATTATGTTGGAGTCCGTATTCATTCTAATTCCTATAGCTCATTTCAATTTTCAATTTTCTCTCCCTCTCTCGCATGGTCTTTTGTGCCACAAAATTTGTGGTCTTCATTTACATGTGTCACTGGCCACTCAAATAAAAATATATGTACTTAAGACTTAAGTAAGTAGATATACATTCTACATGTTTGAGACTTTCAAGATTGAGAAACCTCTACAGTTGCTCAATTCAAATGGGAGTTTATTAAATTTAAAGCTAAATATTTGTACCTTTCCGTCTTAAAGACTATTCATGTTTTTTTAGAGGAAAAACCCCGTCAATAAGAACTGATGTGAAATACTTATAGACAGAATTGGGATGATTTCGTATTTTGCATTGTGAGTTACACAATTTATAGAAGACAGCACGAAATTTAGTTGGCTTGATTCGGACATGAGAAGATGCGATGCGAAGAACGTCTGCTGTTTTTATTTTCGTGCAGTATCTATACTTCTAGTACAGAATGTATAGACTTGTACAGAATGTACATAGATAGCTCCGTAAATGTTATAGGTTAAAGTCGTAACTATTACGCTTATTCTCTCTCTCTCTTTCTTTCTCTCTCTCAGGTCCAGTATGCAAATGAAGGGTTGGATTGGATATTTCTGTGATGTTCGGATATTTCAGTCAACTTTGTTATTTCAATCCCTGGCCTTGTCTCTCTCCTTCATGCCCTTATAAAATACAATAAAGCTGCCTGCTCAAGTCGATACTTGATATTTTATCTTGGTTCTTCTATAGTCCGTCTCTCAAGTATGTATTTTAGATTCCCCATTATTATTACATATTATGTGTATACTTATATAATATCTTTGATTTGAATAGGTATCTGATGCATTTCCCCGTCCGCTTGAATATCCTCATTATTCAACTGTGACTAAACTAAACAAACAAGAATGCATGATTTGAAAAGTGTTGTAATCAGTGTTATCATGTATCAGCACAGTTCAACTGTATAATTTCTCGAATAAACTTCCCCCCTTATATTAATTACACATAAATACATGTACCTGAAAGGAAAGGGAAAGTGTCTGATAAAACACAGACAAAATGTTCCAAAGCTGATTTCATATAATAATTAACGATCCAGAAATGCGTGAGAGCTGTTTTTTTTTTGTTTTTAGTTTCTGGTACAATTTTTTTCTCGAATTTAGATGATTCAAATTTTAAATTTGAATGTGCAAGAAATCTCTCTCTCTGCACACGGTCTATTGTTCTATGAATATAAAACTGCTTGCGGTCAAGGGAGCTCCACTTGTGTGGTAATTTGAGAATATAGAACAACCAACACACACAATGCACAAGGAAATTAAAAAGTATATACCAAAAATTAATTTGAGAAATTCAAGGAAAATCATCGTACAAATTCAAAACTATTTGTATCGTATTTGAAAAACCATGGCTGGAATTTGAGTTCCTCTAATCGAAATCACAGGGACTCTGAATTTGAGTTTTAAGCATAAATGAGAAGGTCTGTTCACGTAATTAGTACCAGGGAAATGTGCATTATAATATTTGGACACGTTTTTAAGCTTTTTTTTTTCTTTTTTTATACAGAGACATTTCATGGAGAGTCCTGGATTATCGTTAGATGTACTAGTACACGGAGAGAGAGAGAGTATGTGTGTGTGGATTGTGGATATAAACATAATAATGTTGACTGTATGACAGATGAAAAGGAGGAGGAAAGACCGGTTCGGGACTTCGGATAAGATTTCATTGAAGAATTGAAGAAGGAAGCGGCAGGAATTGCTTTGATAAGTAGTCGTAGACAGTAAGCAGATTACGCTACCATTATGAGGTCGTCCATAAAGTATTTAAATGGTAATGAGGTGATGTATACTAAACTAACTGAGTTGATGTGAGATGTGAACACACGAGACTTGTCTACATAAATGTCTCTTAAGGTGGAAGCATTCGGAGACTACTTCGGCTTCGTTTGGCACACATAATATAACAAGAAATCTTTATTTCTATTACCTATTTATCATTTATCCTGGAACCAACCAAATGTTTGTGTGTGTGTGTGTGTATACAGTATACAGATAACAGATGATAATTTCCATCATGAATATGATCTCATGGCTGTTCAAGTGAAAAACTGTCTGCTCAGAGTTCAAATAAAACAAATCGTATCATAAATTTGAATCTATCGAGGAAAAGTTTATCTGTATATACGGTATGTAATCCGCTCAACGTGTTGACAACTTGACAGTTGTCACAGTCTTTGTCTTTACTTTGTCCTGTAACGTTTGTTTGTTTTTTTCCCCTTTTTTTCCTCAGAGCAGAATTCTGCAGTCTAAACACATTTAGTGAGAGGGATGTGGATGCGGTACACTGACGAGTGCGAGTGAGGGCTCATGTAATAAAATGATGACAACATGTTTTTCTTTCACCTACACACAGTACACACTACACACGCACGACGCACACGCACATACACGTACGCATTGTATACACTGTATTTGATGAGACTTATCTTTCTTATTTATTGCTAATCGTAAGTTGCTAATCTCACAATTGCAATTTTGTTCAGATTTTTTCCTTTTTCCTTTCTTTATCCTTACTTGGAAATTTTACGAGGATGAATTGAGGAAAGGATCATAAAAAAAAACTCTATCATTATTTTTTTCATAGTCTTTTCAGTTCACTCCATCCCAACATTTTTTTCTTCTAATGCAGTTTCAATTTCCAATTTTCATTATTATGTACGGTACATTTTTTTGTGCTATTGTTTGTTTTTTCTACATGGTCACACACACATGAAATATACATAAGATATAATAATAAAATACGTAAATTTTGTGGAATCTTCACATTCTACACAGTTTTCCCCACTGAAATGTAATGTAATATGGAATTTACACAATCAACATTATACGGCAGAGTGTATTACAATTGTAAATTAGATTATGACATGGACATGATGAGGAGTGGCAACAACAAAAACACGCACATTCTACAATTCTACATTGACATTGGTATTGGCATTGCAATATTGCATTTGGCCATGGCCATACTTTTCATCTCTCGTCATGTTTTTGTTTTTGTTTTTCTTCTTCTTCTTCTTCTTCGTCTTTTGCCTACGAATAGTTTACACATGATGTGAAGAGAAGTCGTCATTCGTTTAAAAAAAGTCATGATTTCCCATTCCCATTCCAACGATTTAAATTTACTCTTATTTCGTTTATTTTCTATATCAAGAAAGCTTGAGGTAAAACTTCCATCTGTATACTCATAAAAAATCGAGACAGAACAAATATCTTTGTAAATACTCTTACAGTACAGTACAGCTAACAAAATATTTTGTACAGATATTTGTGAGGAGAGTAAAAATATTTGAAATGAGATGTTGCGAGTTCCAGATGAATGAAATACTTGAACTTTAAACTCAAAGGAGGATTGAATACAGTTTATTTACTTGTATCTGTCTGTGGGCATTACATTCTTTTATGATCGTGTCATTGCCTTTGCCTCTAGTTGGAATGACTGAAGAATGGGCATGGTCTGTACATAAAATATCCTACACACTACACACACACTTTGAATGCAGAGCTCCCTCAATGACTGACTGCTGCTGACAATCACAAATGCATACTGACTATCTGTACTCTGTACATGTATGAATGTGTATAGAATGAGCTTGAGGGAAATGTTTAGAAAAGTATGGAAAAATTGCTGAGGAATTCACTTGTGCCTATCTATTTATCTGCATTTGCATATATAGATTCCTCACATTGCATTCATATTCATCCCTCATTGATTTCAAACTTCTAACGGAGGGGGATGAAGCATAAATATTTCGGTGTTTGGCGGTCATGGTTGATGGCAAGTGTGAGGGTAAGATTTTATTTTTAAACCCATCCAGACATTCCTTGTATGTATATGCATTTTCACTCTATTTCCGTTTCCTTCTGATTGGTGGAGACATGGAGAAAACCCGACAAGTTGAGGCCTTTATTTTTGACACTCCATTATTTGTACCACTTTCAACTGTACCTTATGAATAATGTTCAAACATTTTGAGTTTTGATCTTAATTTCAATGTTGTCCGCTTTGGCATTGGCATTGGTATTGGTATTGGTATTGGTATTATGTAGTATGAGAGGGTAAAGTGCACAGACTCACTTTTCCTTACCGACATTCTACTTTCTACCCAAACATGATCCACAGCCACAGCCAATAGCAATAGGAATAGCAATAGCAAGTAGCAACTCCATTTAGATGTACATATGTATGTATGCATACATACTTACCGGAGAGTGAAACGATGGAGAGAGGAAACATTGACGAGCATGAATTTTGGAAATATCGTATATATACATACAAGTTGATGAAACATCACAGAAGAAATTTAAATATATACTTATATCTGCAGTCAAGTGATGGCTCCTGACTCCTGACTTATGGTCTCGACTCGTCCTCGAGGACGAAAGAAACTTATCAAAATTTAACGTTCCTTCATCCTTACTTCATACATAATAACATAATATTCTGGATTGTGGATTGTGGATTCTGAGTAAAATAGGACAGGCGGAATGTGACGCGGGTTCCTCTCAGGCTATGCTCGATTCTCTTTCTCTCTCTCTCTCTCGCTCTCTGTAGAAAGTTTGGAAATAGAATTACCGAGAACATGTGAGAATTAAGGGATTGGTCTGCAGAGAATATGCAGTATGTACATGTGGACGCGTGACTCATATAATATAGTGATAGTACGTACTCGGGATACAAGAGGTATCATACATTCATACATCATGTATATGTGATGTGAGCGTGTAGGAAAGAATTATGCAGATTATAAAGGGAATCGAATGTTAAAGAGTACGAGTAGAAAGTAAAAGCCACCCAACGAAAATGCCCGGAGTTGAAGAGAAACAGTACGAGGAGATAAGTATAATACAAAATGGGAAATCACACCCAGCTTCTATTCGTGTTCATATCCGTCGTTGTATTTAGTTGTGTAGTGTATAGTTGTGTGCCTTGACTTTGATTTTGACACTGACTCTGCCTAATTTAGCCTCATCATTCCTATCCACCTTTACGATCTATCACAATCACCGTCCTGTCATACATCTCACTCCCGTCTCATCTCCGTCTTCGTCTCGGTTTCCCCTTCACACCCACACACACACACACATATTTATACGATATGCATTACTGATACAAATACTAAATACATACTCTCTTTCTCCTATGTACATAGATAGAGATATCATATGGGACGACTATAGCAAGAATTATTCATTCCATATCGCTATTCCTATCGCTTCACGTTGTTCATGTTTACGTTTTATACAAATTGCCCACGGTTTATTATCATCATCTCAATTTTCAATGGAACCTTAAAGTCAGAACGCTTTAGTGTCTAATAATACAAGATTTTTATTCGTCACTCTCGCCAAAGTCCAACTATCAAAGTTCAAACTCACCTGTATTAGTCTTTCAAATTTCAAATTTAAACATCATTGACATTTTTGGTTGCAACCCATAATCATTTCTTTTACATATACATATATATATACTATTTCCCCCCCTCAAGGCGTCCAGCAGCAGGCGCTTCGACAATATATGTACTTCTATGTTCTATATATATATGTATATAAACTCCCTCTTGAATCACATTTCCAAAAAAAAACCTATCTTCCATTTACTCCAACTTTCAAGCATAATTAACTCAAAATTAAAAACTACCAGCTCCTCACATTTTAATCATCGGAATTTGATGCTCAAGTTGCTCTCGCTTCAATGGAAATATGGATTATCCTTCCTTTTTATTCGTTATAATTTCTTCAATATTTCTATATAGTGGATAATTTGACTGAGGTATAAAAAACTTTGAAAACATTTTTTTGTTGGGAGCTGATAATCCACATACATGTGAATGACAGTATTTTTTTTTACAGATGATTTCCTTTATTTTTCTTTTGATTTTCAAAGATAAGAAAAAGCAGTTTTAGTTTTTGGTTTTCTCCGTAAAGATTTACAAGCTGATTTTGTTTGTGAATGCAAGGGGAAAGTGTGTGAGCATCTGAGCGTGTGCATGCATTGTAGGTATGCAATATGCATATATATATTTAATCTGTATGGATAAAAAAACTAACCACCAAGGATTGCCTTCCGATTACGTTTAAAATATTGTGACGTTTATTTCCAGTATCTGAATTCTGAATGGCTGCTGCATTGCTGGCTCATAAACAATGGTTTTATGTCTGGCGGGTTGACACCACTAATCCAGTCTCATTTCAACCCTGAAAACCCATCTGAACTCACAGACAGGCAAACAAACCAAATGCTGTTCTTCTCTCTCTCTCTTTTGATGTTGTTCAAACGTTTCTATTGTACAATCTGTGTTGGACTGTGTGTGTGTGTGTGTGTACAATCTTATCCTACAATCACATCTCGCTCGTTCACAATTCACAATCCACAATTCACAATAGCCTCTTGTTCTCTGTACACGACGATCTTGACGAGGAGTCGTCTCCATCCCCGCTTTTGCATATACAGATATATGAACTGCCTTTTCTTTTCCTGACTTCATATTTTGCAGTGACATTTTCAAAAGTTCACTAATTTTTTTACAGCTCACACCCAAAGCCATTAGCATTAGCCATAACCAGAATATAAAGTATCCAAATATCCATCATCTTTCCACACAGTCTCAATCCCATACAGACGTATATACGTTTATATATTTCTTTTATTAGTCTCCCCCTGTCTTAATTAATTCTCACGAAATCCATAAGGGAGACCTTACGACCAATAAATGAGAAAATGATGATTCATAAAATAATCATGGAGATTACAAACTCGTTTTCCTGTTCCTTTCCCTTTGGATATTTTATGCTTACCAATTTCAATCATCATAGAGTTTGTAATTGCCCACACGACTCCCAATCAGTCAACTATATACATAACTAAAGATATTGTGTGTGTACAATGATTGATGGTTAAAGATGACATATACTAAAGAAAAGAATATTAAAAGCTGTAGGTTGTGTTGGCAGTGGAATTCATTTAAAAAAAACTCGGCGTCGGCAGTATCTGAATTGTGTGGAACGTGAAATGTGAAATATACCTACTCATTTCATCATTTCGCTAATTTTGTACAGTCACAGTCACAGACGTTTGAGTTGTGAGTTTGGGCTAAATTTAAAAAAAAAATGAATTCTGATGAATCAGCAGTGGGGCAACTAAGTAAATTGTGGTAATAATAATAAATTGTACGTGCATTACGTCAACAATTATTATTATTTCTCAAGATGGTGATGAAGATGAACTTATTCCTTTTTAAGCGCATCAAACTCTGTGTTTTTTATGCGTATATGTGTATTATAGTGTCTGACATCAGCATCAGCATCAGCTGATATTCCATGAGTCCATGAGGATGTTCATGTCAGTCAGTCTCAGTCTCAGTACGACTTGAATTTTGAATTCTCTCTCATAAGAGTTTTTTCTCTATAAACTTTAGGCACAGACGCCTTCATTTGACGCTGGATTCCTCCCTCAATCCTCGATCCTCAATCGTAGAGACCGCCAACTGCCAACATTACTTGAATGTTTTATGTGTGGAGCTTCATGTGTGTTTGTGTGTTTCTGTACAAGGGGAATTGAATGCTCCATCCTTTTGTCTTAACCTAGGCAATAATTAATACTTGACCCTTCATAATTAATAGTGTTGGTTTGGTTCGGAGGTTTAATAATGAAGGGTCGTCGTCGGCTTACACAGAATTAATTACACACACCAACCCATTCAGAATTCAGAGGCTGTGCATATTCCATTCGTCTTATTGACAACAACAACCAAGGTGAATGTACATATGTACATACTTATTATTATGTATATTCTCGTGAATCTTCTGAAATCTGAATGGATGGTTTACACATTGCATTTATTGCCTCAAGCCCTCCATTCCCGTTTACGAAGCCACAACATTCTAATTGAGTTGTAATTATTTAGATAATGTGCAAATTATATAGTGAGTGAGGTCTTCTGTCTCCGAAGTGTGCTGTGGGAATTGGAATTAGGAATCTTTAGAAGAGCTCGTTGTCTTTGTCAATTAATAACAATAATTGCATGAGCTTTGTGTTCTTCATATATGCTCACCGTGACAGTACAGCCATTAACTGAAGTATCAAATTCAATATGGTTTAATTTAATCAAAGAGTCAACATTGTTTTCAGTTTTCACAATGACGGCTTGAAAACTTGTGCAGACAATTTTGTGTGTAGAGCTTCAAGTCTTTTCGCAAAATAAGTATAGCTCGGACTTTTGATATAAATAAACTATATAATTTAGTATATAGTTTCGACTGACTATGTAAATGAAAGAGGATGAAGAGGAGTTTTGAGAGTTTGAATGGAATTTGAAAATGCTATATACCTCAGCTGTGTATAACTATAAATATAAATATAGTATTTATATCCTGGATCTAGAGTTCACAGCAGTACAATGATTAATTCAAGACCAAAATTGGCGTAGAATTTTGCAAGGAAAATGTTTGAGTTTTTGGACAGATTGTACAATACCTATGTACATTATGGCAACAAGATCCTGTATAGAATCCAAAAATCCAGCGGTCTCAAAGTCCATAAGTCTAAAGTAATAAATTTTGAAATGATTTTAAAAAATAATGTCTACATATAATCTGGAAGCATAAATAATAAGATAAATATGTGTATTAATGTTTAAATTTGATAACTCAATATAAATATCCCTCTTATATATGATTTCATTTGGGGGGATTTTGGTATGGCAAGTTATAATTAAACGCCTACGCCATGTTTTCCTATGTGTTTCCGTGCTCTCATCATGATTTAAATAGTACAATTAAGTACCAGGGAATTGGGAATTGAGACACATGTGAGAGTATTTTGGATTTGGGATTTCGAATTTAGAATTGAGTATATGAAAACAGAAACAGATTAGTGATTATGTGGGGGAAATGACAGATTTCCGTTTGAACCTCCAATGTATCTATAGCAAACTTGTTTTTGCAAGTCAAGTTGTGTCTACTCGTGTGTAAGTTTATATTTGTGTTTTTGCGTAAAGTTGTCAGTATACATTAAAAAAAAAGTAGACACACACAAACACAGACGACGTAATAAAGAGAAGAAAAAAAAGCCAATGACTTTACCTTGAACTTATCAAATCCCATAAATCACCCAAGTGCGTTTAGTTTTAGTTGAATAGACTGCCTGCTGATTAAATTCGTAAATTTCTTATGTTAGACGGTGGAACAGTCATTTGTTTTTTGCAAAAAAGAAAAAAAAAACAGAAAAAAACTATTACTGGTTCCTGTATGCCTAAATTTGAAAGATGGGTTCATCGTATTCACTATAATTTTTGCATACAACGATACAACATCAAAAACATCACCCAACAACAACTGTCCGTCTACCAAGCTGTATTTTAGTATTTTTACCATGAAAGTCCATTGTCCACAGTGTATATTCAGTATGTAATGGCACTTTAATATGGACATTTGAATATGGAGATCCCATTTTTGGGACATTTGCAAATAACAATAAAAATGAGCGTGTGTACAACATGACACTCGATGGATGATGATCGAATTCTGTCCGTTAGACTCTGTCTACATCTACATCTACATCTATATGTACATATATGGTTCCCCTTTTGTCTCAATTCCCAATTCTGCCTCTTTCATTAAAGTTTAAGGTGGAAAAATTGGGAGGAAATACATAGAACATAGACATACATATATGAATGTATATATATATATATATATATCTGTACATGAGTGCTGGACAAGTTAATGTACGTGCCTATACGAGTATAAATTTACTTGCACATATTTAGTCAGCTTAATAAATCAAGGCTGGCTTGGAGCTCCAAAAAGTTGGAATAGAAGAAGTGAAAAATGTTGGCAGTAGCAATTGAAGGAGATAATGCGGTGTGTAATGTGTAATTGACAGGACAGTGTGTTGTGTGTGTACTGTCTGTACACCATGATATTAGAAAATATTCTACGTTTATTATCAGCTGATGTAACTATGTCTGTGCTTTGCTAGAACGGATCTCTGGCAAATTCTGTACTTCTGTAGTCTGTTTCATTTTCCTTTTCCTTTTTTTCATCTGTGTGTAGAGAATTTTTGCGTGGGACAGACAACCCAAGTTTAACTTGAGACAAGACAAACTACTGACGCTGTGGACTCTCCTGACTACTGACTACTTAAACAGAGCCAGGAAGAGAGAGAGACAGAGAGAGAGACAGAGAGAGTGGAATGAAGAGTTCAAATGAAACCATGCTATGCGTCAGTCAGATAATGATGGTAGTGAAAGGATAATAGAAATTTTTGGCGGATGGTGGTGAAGTTGGGCTTTTAAAAAACCCAGGGACAGCGACATAGTTCAAGGAAACTTTTGTGACTTAGGTTAAGGCGGAGTGCGTGTATACGAAAAGAGAAATGAAAACGTATTTATGTGAGTGGCAATGGTGCGATGGTGCAAGATGAGAGACAGACAGAGAGAGAGAAAGAGAGAGCTACCCGGTTTTCATCAAGCAACAAAACCCATTAATCTCCTTCCACCGTCTCATTCTCGTATATACGATATTCTCGTGTCTGTTTATTGTGCGTTCAAAATAACACTCTCCAAGTCCATCCCATACTCACACTGTCAAAACAGACAAACCATTGAGAAAATACACACACACACACACAAAATCCTCGGCCTTGTTACATACCGACCGCGTGCCGTGTGTAATCCATACTGGAACAAATGAGGACGGGTTAAATTAATTGCATTACATACATATTCATTCATTCACACATTCAACATGATTAATTCCAACATTTCCAACATCTCACTATTTGAAACCACTAACCATGAGAGCTTTGAAATTCAGTTTGCATTAGAATTTAGAATTAGAATTAGAATGCAAATTTCAATGTGACTCATTCAATTTCGCACGTTTGGGCTCTTGGTATTCGCCAAAAAAATTTGCAAATTAAAATTCCTTACACTCGCTATCTTAGTTCTGTGCAGTCCATATTGCATTGACGTTGAAAGTCCAAACCAGAATAAAAGAATTTTCCCGAATATTTCAGTAGTGTTTGTGAAGGCACTTTTTGAACAGAACGTTTACATATAACGCTTACAATACATATTCTTGCTTCTTGCCCAAGTCAGTTAGTGAAGAAACTGAAGAAAGTCTTTGTCTAAGAATTTTTTTGGGCTGGTACTTGAACGTTGCAAATTTTTCCGAGACAGTCACCTAGGGAGAAATGCTGCAAATTTGGATGGCAAAAACCTGGGGTTAAAAGGGTTAGGCAGAGCTGCAAAGATCTCCAAAGTTTGGAATCTACCATGTTAGGTGGCTCTACGTCCGCACGGAGAAATTTTGTTTCTCATGCTGCTTGAGCCTTGACTTTAACATTTGACTTTAACATTAGGTATGCACGAACGATCTCATTCACACAAACGAGTACACACACGAGGGATGGAAATTTCTACTTCGGAGACAGAATGAATTCAAAATCCATCCATTCATTGATATCACCTTTCTTGTGAATATTATTAATCTCTCACTGATGACCGCGAGTTCCCTTTCCTCACATATTCTCCGAAATTAACCTTAAACCCCAAGTTTGCAGTACAATTTCCTACGTATTTGCTCAACGTGCTCGAGTTTGTGGAAGGCTGTGAGAGAAATTTTAAACATTGTCAAGCTTCTGGTTGAACGGGTTGTAAAAACAATTTGCAATTCCCGAGAGAAAGTTGAAAGTAGAATAGAATGGCTTGGATAATTTATTGTAATAATAATAATAATGGAAATGAAAAGGACCGAAAGTGTAACTTGTGTGTACATAGACATTTTTCGGTTGGGAAAAAAAGAATATAAGACAAAGAAGAACGTGCTTTGCCTTTGATTTGAATCGACGGAAAATAAATTAAATGTGAGAAGAAATTGTGGGAGAATATAGGCATGAAAAAAAGGAAATAACGGGATAAATCAAAGACAAAGACAAAGGTTGTGGTGTTTGAGTGAGTGACTGTGTCTACATACTTAAATATGTGTGTTTATAGTATTTTATATATAGTTTGTAGGTTTTTTCTACGCTCACGCACACAGTCACCAAAAGCTCATGGTCCCAATTTTATACTGTTTAAAACTGTATCCAAAATATCGAAAAAAAAGACACCAGACGGTTTCCTACAGATTATAGACCATGTAAAAAGGCTGGATGGTCTCACTGGAACTCGTCACTCAAGAGGAAATCCTTTTGTTCAGCGTTTATTTCTCTCTCTCTCTCTTTCTCCCTTTCTCTGTGAAATTCAAGCGTAAAAATTGGTGAAACGAAGAACTTTTACAATAAGATCAACGAATCCAACCACAAAACACTCAAATCTCCGCACATGCATATATGTACAAGCCTTTATATTTTTATCTGAACAAGATGAACACCCGCAAAAAAGAACTACACAAGACAGTCAAAATATTCCATATACTTACATGTATACACATATACAAAAAAACTACCACCAAAAAAAAAAATCATCCATCTTTTCACCAGAAAACTTATCGACGGCAATTCCAAGAAAAACC
Organism: Gisinianus flammeolus; assembly: GCA_034699125.1. Taxonomy (NCBI): domain Eukaryota; kingdom Metazoa; phylum Arthropoda; class Collembola; order Symphypleona; family Katiannidae; genus Gisinianus; species Gisinianus flammeolus. The sequence continues at coordinate 69,478 of JAIUND010000223.1, read as the reverse complement.
CAACTTCTTCCCATTGCCATTGCCAAAAAATATATGTAGCTGGAAAATCTCTGAAATCTGGATTCTAAATCAGCATAAAATTCAAGCGAATTTCTCTCGTTTTTTGTCTTCTTCTTTTCATCTGCCTCTGTGTAGTTTTTACTCGCACTGTTCATAAAAAGGCGCTTGTGAATGTTTGACTCTTCTGTCAAAATAAAAGGATTTCAATTATTCATTTTCAATCGCTTTTTCAATATCCTTATAACTTGTTGATTCGATTGTGACACGATGCTCACGATATTTTATATTTGATACGGAAATGCTTTGAGTATTTCCTGGTCAGCTGCTTTGCTATATATACAGACATTTGCTCAACGGATACGTGAATGAGAAAGAGGGTTTTTTTATTGACTTGGCATCATTCCATTCTTCGTTCCCAAAAAGAAGTGAAATGAAATGTCTGAATCGTTTTCTCTCCTCCTCTTTTCCCTCTCCTGTCAAACATGTCAACATTATCCGAGAATCTAACCTGTACTGACCTTCACCATTATTTCCTGATCCTAATGATGCGACTCCCTTCTGGTTTCCTCGTGAATCTGTCTTCACGTTTACATAACTCACCAACTCATTACTCTATACTCGCATATTGTTTAAATGCTAATGCTCATGCTTGAAAGCACATGTACATTTTGAATTTTTATAGTCTCTTTAAAAGTATCTTTTGTTTTTTCTTTCTATTTGCCTTGTTCTCATCGAGAGTAAAAAAAAACACAAACGGACTGCTCCGCCAACAATAATACCAGAAATTAAGTAAAGCTTTCCTGAAACTTGGACTCGTTTGTTGTTTGTTTTGATTTTGAAGGGAAACTCGTGTGTGTGTGTGTGTATTGTATAATATGTATGTACACTGTCTCAACAGTCGAGGAGTGTGTGTTGATACATGAGAATGACGTAAGTAAACAGAATTCATGGATTTCCTCTTGTAAAAAAGTAATTTTAGTCGTCAGACTGTCAGAGAGTCAAGACAAAAAATGTACATATAGTAAAAGGAAGGAGTTGAATTTTTGAACTGGAAATACCACAGGTTTTACAAGCAAGTGCTGAATGAAAAGGCCTTTGGAGTTATTCTGTTCCAGTTTGAGTTGGTTTTTTGGAGACAAAAGACGGAAACAGATAAAATAATATGTACAGATAAATTCACTAATTTCCAGTAGGTTCAAAATAAATATACGCTGCCGACTCCAAGTCAAAGCAGTTATTACATTGTACATTTTACCTAAAGTTTTTCTTGCTGGATGAGACGGAGATGGAGACAGAAAAGACAAAATGAAATGCAATATAAAATAGAAATCTTTATTGAATGGACGAGCACGCACCTCTGGCCATTCAGATTTTCAGATTCAAACGCAACGCCAAATTCTGTCGTATCTGAATCGTAAATTCTTGAGTTGTTTTATATAGTTTTGTTAGTACTTTGCTTGTGGACTCTGTGTAGTACTTTGTTATTACTACAGCTAAAAGTAAAAGTACCTAAAAAATACAGGCTACGGAGCTGCAGAGACTGCAGACGATTAGAATTGTGAATTTCGAATTCCGATTCAAGTTTGATTCGGGTACGGGTGGTACATATTTAAAAAAAGTTGTTACAAAATACTGATAAAGTTCTTTGCGTTTACAAATTGCGTACAAAGGTATTTTGAGTGGTGAACATGTAAAACGTGAACATGCAATGTGGAAAAACATGAGCTCAAGTCAAGAGCAAGAACGAGCCATCAGAGAACAAGAAAGAGAGAGAGAGAGAGAAAGAGAAGGCTACTTACTTATTTCACTATGTATACCCATTACGCCTTACGCCTTACGCACAACGGACAACTAACAATAAAGGCAAAGAGGAAAAGTACTTACGCTTATCGTATAGTTATATCTGAATTTGGTACGGGAAACCTGTCAGCAAAGTAATTATCAATTCCATTTCTATCGTCCTTTTATCGTGCAAAGTCCCCGTCGAAATCCACATTATACATTTCCCAAACGCACTAATCAAAGTATTTGGATTTCATACATGTACTGCGTGTAAATCACAAATCACAAACTCCTTTCTCCTCCAAACAGTCCAAACACACACACACACACACACAAGCTAGTAGAATAGAATGCAAATTCTGAATGGACAAGGAAATAATACATAATAAAATGACTCGTGATCAAACATTACCTTGTCAACATCTATTACTGTCGCTCCGCTTTATCATTTCATTCTTCTCATTCCATATATCTAGCGTATTTTCTGTATTTCAACTTATTCACTTTTTGCTGTTTTTATACAGTCAACTATAGGTATGTACTTTTCCCTACGTAATTCTCAAATGTTTCAAATGTATTACCAAATGAGCATTGTTTGGGATTCAAAACGATGAAAATTACATGACCCGTGAAATGACGACGACGAGTTTCTCAAAGCTCAAGATGAAAGATCAAACGATGAAAATGTGTGTAAACATGTATGTTTGTATGGAGTATCGTCGAATATTGAATATTGAATATTAAATATTGAATATCACAAATCAATATTTGACAGTCTTAACTATTTGAATGAGGGAGCGTCGACGAGTTAACAATGGCTCAGTGATTTAGCTATATAGGATTTTGGATGATATTTCAACGGAAACAATGAGACCATAACAAAAGGAATGAGTTGTTGTTCACAGACTAAAAAAGAAATTCAAACGTGAATGAACCCACACGATACATAATAAAATAGTATGCGATACAATAAGATATAGAAAATGCATTCAGATTCATCATATATTATATACCTACACGTAAGTATCTTACTTTACGTACTCTCGAGGAGGATCAATTAGAAAAAGTAAAGTATTGAGAGGTTTCTAGCTTCAGGAGGTCTTTCACACGTCTTCCATGGATGTCATCACTAATTCCCTAGCATGAGCAGCAATTTCTCTCTCTCTCTCTACAGTTTCGCCCTTCGCCTTTCCATTCCCTTATTATTTCATCTCCCATCTCCCTGTATTTATATGCTTGAAGCTTAAGACTAGGAGAAGCACGAGTCTTCTCTCCATTCTTAATGACTAAACCACTAAACCAGCATAATAAACATGTAATTGTGTGTAAGAAGTCAGACACTTTTTTCTTCTCACTCTCTCTCTCTCTAAATTTACATTCCAACACATGTACATATATTTTACCCGCATTAGTTATGAGATGATTGAATGACATTGCAAAAATTCGGGAAGATCAATAGATCGATACAGGACATTACATAATGCGTCGACAATCAACTCTTGATTGGTCTTCATTGGACTAAACAATTACGGTCAGTGGGAGATGAGATGAAGATTGATTTCGAATGGAGAGAGAGAAAGAGAAAGAGAAAAACGAGGGAAAGAATCGTCATAAAAAATATGCGGATTCTTCAGTTGGAGCTAAGTAAAAGTATACGTCATGATTATTTGCAATATGTACATAAAAATAGAAGGATAATCTCCAACTTCTAACTTCTACTTCATTCAGCTTCAGTTGGTACTACAACGGAATGCTAATTAATACTCGAGCGTCCATTGTACTCTTGCGCAGAAATACACACACACACACAGAGGCTTATTAATAAGAAGAAATGTTAAATGTGAAGGAGGAACTGGGGAAAAAAAAGTTTAGTCATAAAATTCATGTGTACAGAATTAATAAAAAATACTTTTTTTTGACAGGGTGAAAAGTTTTGTCGACAGACACGCAAGGCTTGTTACTGTGTGTCGGCGGCTGTCCGTACGTGATCGAGAGTCCTAAGTGTTTTTTTCCGTTTAGAAATTATGAGGAGCTCCTATATGTATTTATAAACATACTTTTTACCTGCCTTCATGACTACATTTTTTCATTGGCGGTATTAAAATACATTTTTGATCTGCTCCTTCTTCTAGGTATACATATGATAGGCTACTACTTTGCTGTGCTGTCCTTCATACACTCAAAATTGAAGCCAATCTTGTGAAAAAAGAATGAATTTTTCGGGTGTACATACCGGATTATGTCATTATACCTTGAATCTTCTGTAAAAACACTTAACCTTTTTGAATAAACCTTTTATTTTTTATGCTAATATTCAAGGAATATATTAACACAGGACTTTTTTCTGCAGGATTTTTTTTGTATTTTTTTTTCCTGTATAGAACTCAAAGTAATGCGATCCGTCTTTTATACGCAATGTGTGTGTGTGTGTTTTTTGTCTTCTCTTTTTCCTTCCTACTTCTTTTGTTAATATGTATATACAGAGGAAAGAAACTTGATCAAGATTTTTTTCTTCGTTTTGAATAAAATGGAAATGAAGAAATAAAAAAGTGTGTGTAGGTACACGCAGTTGTTTTGAGAGAAGTGAGAGTCCAAATGTGACATAACAGAGAATCAGAGAATAAAGAAAAAGGACGATCTGGGATTGTTGTAAACGAAGGGGGGAGAAAAAATGCCGGATGAAGAGATTGCAAATTTCAGGGGAACATTCTGAAGCTCTTAAATATGCAAATGATGAGTTTAGATCGTAACCATAAAAAAGAATGTGTTTGAGGATGAGAGGACTCTGTGTGTGTGTTGAGACTATAGGAATTTTGAAGAGTATAAAACTCACCGTACAACTGCCCGCAATACAGACGTGTAGGTCAAATGCATTGCTTCTGCAATTTGTTCCGTCCACAACGCTTTTATTCAATGTAGCAAAAAAACGGAATCCTTTGGCTCGGCACGTTAGAGAACAAGGACTTCTCTCTATATATACATATTCACACAAAAACAAAATATTCACAACAATTAAATTTAAATACTTTCATTTACATGTAAATACTTTCATTTACATGTGAATCACTCCATTAAGATTGTACAAACGGCTTATTAATTTGTACTACTTTATATTATATTATTATACTGTTTTTTTACACATTCCTACAATGCTTTAACACTACACACACCGTCATACTATACACTTCATTGTTTTACCTTGGTCCGCATTTTCCGTACAAAATGTCCCCCAAAAAAACCCAAATCTAAAATATGCATTTTATCTTATTTTCAATATTTCCCCTGGTTTGACACCACATTGATTTATTTTATAGACATCTACAACTCTTCCTGTGTTTCGCATTATAAATCCGAGGTTTTTTCCTTGTTTTTTTTCATGTAAAATGTGAAATATGGCATTTGAGCAGTGCAAATTTAAATTTCTTTGCTCTTAACTTTGCATTAAGCCAAAATGACAACCTGATAAAAAAAAATATTGATTAACATTCAGTGATTCCATTCAGATATTCCATGCAAAGGAATCATTTGAAAATCCCTGATTTTTTCGGTCAAAGAAAATTAATTTTAACTGACAGGGGGTAAAATACATGTCGTAGTTTTGGTGATTTTGTGAGGAGAATTGTGAAAAAGGAGAAGGGGAGTTGACGATGTGTATATGACTGCAAAAAAAGTGTGGAAATGTAATGTGTGTCAGTGTGACAGGTAGGTGGGTAAAAATAATGGTAGTGTACAGAGGCGTTTGTCTAATAACCGTATTGCAGGTAGAGAGAGAGAGAGAGAGAGAGAGACCCATCATCATAAGTTGGATTGTGAAGGATGAGTGAGCATATATAAGGAGAGCATAATTTACGAGGTGCTAACTGCTGCTCATTTGTTTGGTCAGTCCAGCCGATCATTATTACCTATTTAGGAGCATTTGTTCATTCTCCATGTACTATTATGCCATTAACCTTCCTTTTCATTCTCCTTCTAGTTAATTTCTTTTCCTCTTCTTTTCATTTGCTCCAAACTTCAAACTTCAAAAAAAAAAAAATCCAGGCTCAATACTGAAATATACTGAATATATAGACTTTCCATGTCATGTCCAGAAGTAAACATCACGTTCCTTTTCAATATTCCCCAACCAAACAAAAAAAGAAAAAAAAACATCAATAAAAGATGAAAAGTTCTTTTGCCTTTTTCCTTTCATCAAATTTCCTTTCATTAAGTTTCATTCTCAACTAGAAAATCCAACCTCCTCTTTCTTTCTCTCTCTCTCTCTCATTTTCGTTTAGCTCATATGAAAATAAATCCTAGGTGTACACACTGACACATCTAAATTAACTCGTGTGTGTGTGTGTGTATAAAAAGCTTAATCCGCACGTGATATATTTTCATTGAGTTGAATAAAATGCATTGAATGCATTTTTCCTTCGTGTATAAATACTTGAACCACAACCGGATTTAGCTCGAGTCAATTCATATCTACGATGTATATATATATGCTTCGACATATAAAGAATACAGATAGAGAGATACGTAAACTCAAATCATTCAAATTTAATAGTTCAAATACTTTTAACATATACTCAGTATTTTCCAGCATTGGAACACTCAGATATATCTGTATTTAATATAATATTATATCGTATATGGTATCTGTAGTATGAAATTCTTTGCACACAAACACAAACACACATTCTCGTATGATTAGTATTTATCGTTAGTGCATAGTGACTCTACAAAATATACCTAACTTCATCTAAATAGAAAAGCTCATTGGTGTTTTTGTACGTTGTCAAAAGGAGAGTGAGAGTGAGAGTGAGAGAGAGCTTGGAAGCTTCAAATTTGAATATGAATATATACTCGCCGTTGAAGTCTAATGATGAGATGACATTTACGAACCAACTGACTCCAGTCAAAGTAAACAGAGCATGACGGGGTTATTATTGTACATGTGTGAGAGAAAGAGATAAAGAGAGTACGATTTAGTCTATGTGTACACATTCACATTATGTAATATATATAGCAATCATTATAATATAGGATCAATCTCGACTCGGCACTCTCTTCTCTGCATATACGCTCTAATGTATTTTTACATATCCATCATGTGTGTTTGTGTGTGTGCGCGTAAAATGGAATACGAAATGAAAAATGAAAAATGAAAAAATGTAATTGAAGATTGTCAGTTACACACAAAAAATGTGAATGCAGAGATGAATGCGAGAATATTCGGATTTGGAAATTAGTATTCAAGAATAAATATCCTTATTTGATAGAAGATAGTTTTATTTAGGCAATCCACAAGGTTTTTTTTTTATTTATTTTTATATACTGTTTATTGCTGGAAGCTGTAAAAATATTCAAATATCCCTTCTTTCTTGTACAGATATATTACAACTGAAATTAGTGTTTTGAATTGTGAGTTTTGAGACTCCCTTCTGCATAGGTAAATATGTTTAAATACTATACTACACACGGGGAACAGCAACGAATCTAATTTTTTTTAAATTCAATCCTTTTGTGCCTACGTTTATTACTGTGGAAATTGAAGAGGAGATATCAAAAGTGCCACTGGATTTTAAATGATTTTATAAAACGTACTGATACATACACTTTTTACACTTTACACACATGAAAATTATTCAGCTGTTTCTGTTTTTCTGTTTCATTTTCATTTTCTACTTTTGGTTTGGTCTGGTTTTTGCTGGATTGGAGTTGAAACATCATGGTTTGTATCGTACATATGGAGTAAAAAGAAGAGGAGAATCCAGAATCTCAAAATGTTTTTCTTTATTTATGTGAACAATGCATGTGGCGGAGCTTTCCCCTTACTTGTAGAACTATAAGACCAAAAGATTGGAATAACTCGTACATAACCTGGGCATGAAAGATGGGATAGCCGGTTTCTTGGTTTAGTTTCCCTGCATTACGATTAGTTTGGCTAGGATTTTTCTTGAGCTTTGTTGTACATACATATACCTATGTATATTTCTTATGACTGCATTTTATATATGGTTTTCTCCCAGGGTACGTTTTCCTGAGTAATCTACTCTTTCTACACATGCATGTACGTGTTTGAATGTGGAATTATGACCAAATGATCAGCGTTTACCTCACAATCTCCTCGGTACATGTAGAGGTATAGACTGTAGACATAACACGAGTGCTATAAGTTTTATGAAATAAGGATGAGATTGACGATGTGAGATGAGACACGAGTGTCACAATTTATGCAAGGTTAAACGCTCAAATAAGGAAAATGTAGGTGAGACTGTCTACTTGACTCTCTCTCTCTCTCTCTCTCTCTGTCCGAGGGAAACGAAAGGGAAAGGGAAAAGGGATACAAGTTCCTCTGTGGTTAGAAGGAGCTGGAAACGAAGATGAAGATTAAAATTCTGAAATTGAAACTGAAAAGGAAGTATCAAGTACATATGTATGTATGTAACGAGAATGGGAAATGTTGACACAAAGCTCAGGAATTAATAAGGACTTATGAAGACGAAAAAAAAATATTTACTGAATTTAAATCTGATTCTACATCTTTAGATATACAATATTATTTTGCTCAAGTGTTATGTAATGTCCATACTCTGTAGTTTGTATAGTTTAAATGAGTTGAAGCCTTAAACTTGAACTTGAAGGTTGAACGTGCATGTTTATTTAATAATTTCACTGTGGTGATATATATATATATATATATGTATATATCTTACCATCAATGAAGGCCTCCCATTGATAAACTTTTCCCATGAAAGGCCGGTTATCGAACGCTTTGCACTGACTCTCCCGAAAGTCAATGCTACCTTTTGGACATTCCTGAAATAGAACAAGAAAAATACATTTAAATTAGTAAGTACTCGCATCAATTTCCAATTGTTTAGATTATTATACAAATTAAATCTGTATAAGAATACAGGAATACAGATATTAATGGAGAGAAATTACACAAAAGCTCTTATTTGTCCATTCATTGATATATAGCTTGTTTGTTTCTTGTTTCTTGTTTCTTGTTCATATTACTACATATTATATTTTCACTGCATGTCTTTCAAGATTCAAATTCAATTTCAGTTTGAATTTTGAGCTGATACTAAAGATAAACTGTTGATGGAGGAAAAGCCACGAGCGAAAGCGCGAAAGGAAAATCTGAATAATGAGAGAGGAAGAGAGAGAATTCGTTTCCATTTAGATGCCAGACCAAGATGATAATTCATGTGGCTCATAATTACACGTTCACACAGGAATATACTTATATTGTATATTGTATCTGTAGTGCATCGGAGGATGGAGGAGTAAAGAGATGAACAAAGTCTAAAGAGCAACAACGGAAGAAGAGTAACGTGAGCCTGTCGCGGGATTTTATGTATATTCTTCGCCTCGAGCCCGGTGAGACTTGAGAGAGAGAACGTTCCCCATTCGTTTTATTTTATAGTTAGATCAGTTTTCCACTTACTAAATGATAATACTGCTAATGATTTTGGCACCCATCCCACTAGGCAGATTCTATTAGTACACATACACACACACACACACAGACATCTACAAATATAAACTCTGGATTTTTAATCGAAAGCCGAACCTAATAAAACAACGAAGGCCATAGGAACGAGCCGAGAGCTACTTTTAAGCTTCTACGTTCTCTCTCCTTTGCGCTCTCTCTCTCTCTCTCCATCTCACACAATTTTTGTCCTTCTCAAACAATCATGAAGCCTATCAAGCTTCCTTGCTATTAAAAATTCTTATACATACACCAAGTTTGTACAGGTCTCTTCAGATTCTCATATCTACATGTTATAGCTACAAATAAATCAATATTGAAGTCTATACATCAAATGATGCGCGCAAATGAATCTGGATCTGAACCATTTAATCTCAATTGCATTTCTTAAGGCGGTGGTGACTGTATACAAAAAATGAAATAGCAAACTTCTAGGATTTCTTGATAATGCAACTTTCATCGTTTCCTCACACTCATTAGTCATGATTAACACACGTAAATTATGAAAGGACTTCCCCGATTGTTAATCTGTTATACTCAAAACTCGTCAAATCCAACTAATAAAAAGGTTGAGATATCGATTTTGATTAGAAATACATATCACATTTCTTTCTCTTGCTCTTTGAACTTGACTTGCACATTTCTTGGGTTCACCTTGGTTTTTTCAAGTTCAAGTTTTTGACATTCAGTCATTTGAATCAATATAAAATAATCTCAAATACCAAATATATAAAAAAAAACGTGGATTTCTTTGTAAGTGAAAGTAAAGCACCTTTATCACTAGAGCGTGAATATGCGGAGGTAAAAACGGTGAACGGGGTGATTTGAATCAGGAATCTTTGTGGTATACTGCACTTATACTATTTTTATGCAAAGATCTTTTTTAGAGTGCGTTTGTATACAGAGACAGATGCCTACGTGTGTTTGTGTGTATGTGTGTGTGTGCACAAAGGGATAAGTGAGGCTTGAAAAAACAAAAGAGGAAGAATATATAGTAATACCAACGTACGTAAAATACCTTTTGGCTTTCGGACTGCATTACTCTATGCAATTTATCACTACGGGGGAAGTTTTTTCCAAGACGGCATGATCAATTTTCCGGAGCAGACCTACAATTTAACCGTTTTGTAGCAAAAATCGATCTTTGAGAAAGCATCCGTGCATCATTCTTATTCTCTTCATCTTCATCTCCTTCACTCTCTCCTCCACCTCCACCTCCACTCCACTGTCTTCCGTACGTATGTGTAGACATTCTTTTTGTCAATTTTTTCTCACAGAATCTACTTGATATTTAACTCGTGTCCCAAACACAACTTTACTTGTCTTTTTCAATTTTACTTGTCACTTTTGAAATCATTTCCCATTTTCCCCTGATTCTTCTGTGAAGTAAGATATGTACGGTACATTCATCCACGTGGAACTTTATATATATTTCAATATTTCTCTCTTTGAATTCCTATACATATTATATGAATAATCTGACATTGTCTCTCTTCTCATATTCTATACATTCTGTCAAGACATCAAGGTGAACTTAAATGTACATTACTCTTCTGGTAAATATCCAGTCAATTTGAATTTGAAAGAAATGCTAGGTATGATACACAATGATAATGATAGAAAAAATACATGTGAGAGTCTGCTACTTAGATTTAGATTGAAAACTCTCTCTCTCTTGCTCTCTCGCTCTTGTCACTTGCTGTTTTTTGCCAATCCAATAATAATAATAACGATAACAGTATGAAAATTCTCATTAAGGATATTAAATGGCCGGTGCTGGAAATTTTCTCCGGTTCCTACACACAGATACACACAGGGACTATACATATCGCCCATGATCTTTCTTTTATCTAGGAGAGTTTTCATCTCTTCCCCTCACCGTAATCGTAATTGTAGATTGTAGTACCTATATATATAAATATCAGTACATAGTTATATAAACCCTGTAGATTGCACAGAGAACCAATAAAGGTTTTTTTTATGTTGGACGTCTATAAAATAGTTCATTGACTCACAAAGTCAATGGATAACCGTTCCGACCATCCAACAACTCAAATAAACCTTTCCTATTACATACATATGTATGTATGAATGAAGGGTCTTTTCCATTTTCTACCTGTATGTACGTACATCGTAGGTTACATATATGTACAAATATACACAGTTTTTGGGTCTGGAGTCTGGATTCTGATTCTGATTTTGGTTTTCCGCGTACACGCGACAACTCATTGACTTTTATTCTACTGCGTTCTTGAGAGTATCTATAAAATGGAACAACCGAAATCAAAATACTTACTGTAACTGTATGTAAGTATACGTAAGAAAAAATGAAGCTTTCGTTCCAAGTTGAGACATTGTCTCAACCGACTGGCCGGGAAGAGTGAAACTATGCATAGAAACATAGATATAAAGAATGTCAAGTGTTATAAGTATTCAAAGTACTACGGGGGAAAATAATATCTTGTTAGATCCTATATATCTTACAAAGCTCCACATCTAGTAATCCTATCAGACTTGAGACTTGAGACTTGAGAGTGTCCACCATAAATCTTTGGTGGCAAATTTTGCATGTCATATTGCAAATTAAAGTGAGGCGGTCTCAAATCTCAAGTGCACCCGATTTTTGGTAGTTCCGATGGAGCAAATATAGTCAAATCTAATGGATACGTGCGTGTGCGTGCGTGCGTATAGTGCGTGTTCATAGGATTCTCTTCATTCGGAAGAACCAATCTTACGCACATGCACATGCAAACACAAATGTATATGGGATGAGATATTAGAGAAATGATGGAAATATACTCGAGTTTGTGTGTGGAATCATCAAATGAATTATCCCTTTCCCAATACTCCATGACATTCAATAAGAATAAGACAGATGCGGCTCGAATTATTACCATATGATTAATCGAGCGTGTAAATGAAAATGAAAATGAAAATCCTAGATTAAATGGAAATTTCGTGTGAACGAACGAACACACACAACCAAGCGCACGTACATATGTACATATCGTATGTATATTTCATCTTTTATTCAGATTTTCTTTTCCGCTCTCAAATCTCCGTTTCCTTTTGAAATTTATAACTGATAAATTGATAGTGAAGTCAGATTATATTGTAAATTCATCAATTGGGAGTCGGTGGATTTTCATTAGAGAATTACGAGATCATAATTGATTTTATGTAGATAACCACTTTAACGTGCAGATGAGGATCTTCTTCAGATTTCAAAAAAACTTTGCTTTTACTTTTACTACAGATAAAAGCCACCAACTATGTAGGTATAGGTGCTTGTGTTTTTCCCGTGCTATTTGTCGTCAAGGAATTACATGGAGAATGAAATGATTAGTAAAAATGTATACATTACCTGGATATTGCAGAGATGATGCCGAGTTGCATGTCCTTCGCAATGTCGACTTGAAACATTCTTCCACAATTTGGACTCGTCTAATGTTTCTTTTGCCTTGACTCTTCCCCGCCTGGAAAATATATATACAAAATACAATAAATATACATGTTCTTTTTAAATTAAAACTCCATCCACAGTCTACATATGTATTGTATTAATTAATCCTCGAGTTGAGAGCTGAAAGGGATTCGCAATAAATATCGTTTCTGTGGGGGGGGGGGGGGGGAATTACACAGAGCGGCGTCGTTTCCGTTTAAAACCTAAAATATTTCGTTCATTCCAGCATTAAGTACCTATACATTAAAATGCATACACACATTTGCAGGCTCGTGAATTGTTTCAACAATTCAACAAAAAAACATTTGTTTGTCTTGTAAATTGTGTACAAATTACAACAATAACAATAACGAGAACTGAATTTCTCGCTTAGTCGATGGCAACAAACATTTATCGTTTGTATACTTTGTGGTCGTGGTCTCGTCCATAGACTCGAGAGTATATTTCCTTTATAATGTTCGAAGATGCACAAAATTTAAAGTATTTTAACCCTTCCGTTTCTGCTACACTTTGTATATCTGTACAAGTTTTGTGCCATTAAAATACAATAAAATGGTTTTTCTAGAATCTAGATATAAAATATTCTTTTTCTCTCTCATGTATGTATATATATGTTTTTTTTTGGCTTGAAGCAGAATTGAGTTGAATGATAAATTGCATTTTAAAGAAAGAGTTTGTCTTCCCCCGCTGGGCTTTTAACGCGGAAAAAGGCTCGCCCACATCGTATGCAGTCCAGAAAATGTGTTGGCTCTCGATCTCTCTCTAGAACCCCTACAAAACTCCTGGTTTTTTATCTCAATCTCCGTACAGGCGAAAAACGAGGTGATTTTGTGATCTAGTAACGGGGAGAAGTAACATCATAAAATTAAAAATCAATAAATTGAGGACTTTTGATATATTTCCTTGATTTTCTCATTAAATAAATCAAGTTTGGATATGTAGGTCTGCATTTGTAGGTACGTGAGGAATGAATGAGAATCAAATACGTACTTATGCGTTATATCTTATCTTCGTGCATAGAGATATCGTATTTTGCCCCACACACAGTGGTGTGTCCTTTTGCTTCAATGTCTACCGTCAAAATACTGTAGATTTGAACATTTTTAATGTTACAGGCAAAGATTGGAGAGGGAGAGAAAAGAGAGAAACTATCAAAACTTTAAATCGTATAAGCTTTTTGACTGTGATGAGGACTGTGAACACTCGGACATTTGAAATAAAATTCCAGCGGTCAATATTAAAAGAAGAAGGTTGACCTTTGCATCATTTTGGCTAATAAATCAACCATCACATCACATCACACTCACATGAAGCCGTCTTCATTTCCCATAATCTTTGCAATTAATTCATCTCATCACTATCACATGTAACTGAAATCCATACATTTCACGCTTTTCTTTTAGTTTCGTTTCGTCATATAAATCTGTCGTCACTTTTATCACATGCCCCGTCTCCTCTTCAATTTACATACATTTCAAACTAATCATTGTATGAGGGAGACGTTACCTCATCAAATTTTACATGTTTCATTATCATATCATACATACGAAAAGAAAAATTCCTCTCTAGAAAAAAGACGATAATTTTGTGTACAAAATTCTATGAATAATCTCAATATTTCTCAGTTTACTGGCAATGTGAACTGAGAAATGAGAAACCAGCTTTGGATTCCGCACTCTAATAAAATACTAATCAAAAAAATAGAAATCCTTTACAATGTTTTTTTTTATAGTAAGTACAATAAACTTGCCAACGTTAATGTAAACAATTTATTATAAAAATAGTTTGCAGTTTGTAATTTGTCTGGGTTCATAAGAAAAATGTTTGCAAAAACGACGGACTAACGATAAATTAGGATTTGTTTATGAACGATATAGATATATATATATTACAAAAAAATCGCCTTTTTTCACGTTAAAGCTGTCATTCGCACATTTCCACAAGCAATATATACATATGAAATTGGACAAGAGACAAAAGAGACTTGAATAATGATAAGGAGGGAAAAGCCTGGTAGAAATTTTTTTGCTTTCATTTGGTCATCATCATCCATTTGCCTTGTCAGTTGTCATTGTCATAAACAATCACATGTGTCTCCGTACAAATTGACCTTGTTTTTTTCTGATCATACTTTACTGTCAACCCGGGCAATGTACTTTTTTTTGCTGTGTACACTATTTACTGTGTCTACGAGTGAGTAAGTCTGTGTATGTATGTGTGATTTGTACAGTCAAGTCTCTGAGTCATTTCTCGTAGGTACATTTGATTTGAATATCCTATCTCTTATCGCTATCTCTGTTTGCCCAAAAACCTCATGTAAAATTCAAAGCATATAAAACATAAACCTACACCTCTAATTGATTCAAATGAGTTTTTAAATTTATCACGTTACACACTGTTTTTCGACTACTGAAAATCGTGACGTCCACTCTCTCTCTCTCTCTCGACACGTTGTACGCACTACGCTACACAAAAACTTTCACAGCCTCATTCTATGTATGTATAAGTTCAAGTTGAGATTTTTGTGTGTGCAAATTTAGTTTTGACTTTGACTTTCATCGCATTCTAATATGTTATTATCGTATCAGAATATCGGGATATGTGTATGTATTTGCGTAAGAGGAGGGGATCAGTTCATTTTATTGTGTATTTATAATTTTTATATTTTCCCGAGACAAACAGCACCATAGCACCCACTTCCCACGTCACGCTAATTCCTCGTGAAGCCTCATAAAAATGTCAACATTAATTGAAAACAAATGAAAGAAAAAAAATCTCTTAATTGCTCTCAAGTCTCAAAATCTGAAATCTGAAATGCTTCTGTAAGCTGTGTAAGCTGTAAAGCGTTTATAATTCAAACCGGGCAAATCTCTCTCACTCATTGTGCGTTATTCCATGATAAAAACTATACAAATTACGCATTCATGTTTATTCCTCACGTGTAAAAGCTTTTAACACCGCCCAAAGTGTACCCCCTTTGAAAATGTAAATTAATAGTCACATAATTCAGTTTCACAGTTTTACACAGTTCACATAATAATAAATATACAATACAATTCTATTTATTTATCCGCCCGGTGACATGCGTGATTTCACCCTGAAACAACAAACTCTCTACATTACCTATATATATATAAAAAAGATAAAGCTGATGTGGTCTCCCAAATCTTTTCAGCTGAATTTATTTTCAATGACCACATTTAATTACCCACTGTGGAAATAATAATAACTACACACTGCCATAAATTTGCATGCGAGAATGAGAATTCATAATCATTTCCCTTAGCTGTTAAACCTATATACACATAGATATAAAATAGAGGGATTTCATTGTGTGAAAAACTGTAACGCATGATTTTACCTCTAGTACTAAAATCACAAAAGTTTTCTCTTCCTTCTGTGTATTTAAAAGTATACATGGAATAGCTCTTTGAGGCTTTTATTTTTAGTGGAATTGAACGTGTTGACTCTCAAGTTTATCTACACATATTCATATGCTAAAAGCTAAACGTTCATTTGTAAAAATTTGTGTATTTGTTCCTCAGGAAATTACAGGGTGAAAAAGTATGAACATGGATTTGTTTTATTTGAATTTGAATATCTGAATCTGTGATGTGTAGAAAGCATTTAAAAAACTAACTCTGCCCTGATAAGGCTTTTTATCTGTATATCACAGCATATATAACAGTTCACTGTATTTAATCAACTAAACAACGCTAAACGTGATTGATATGGCCGCTAGCACACTTTATACCTAAGCATTTGTAGTTAATGGGCATAAAATTAGTTTTATATAAGTACAAAGTTTGATGACGACTACAAATTTCGTAAATATTAGGATGCGTATTGCTTAGTAAAAAAATCATGTAGCCATTTGGTCGTTTTAACTATGGCAATCCCATAGTTTGTAGTTAATTTAAAGACATTTAATCACAAGTTTGACGATGATTACAGATACAAATAATCAAAATCAGCTTTTGATTCACATCTTGTTCAAATAAAATTTGAAGTGTACATATATATATGTATATAGAACTTGAATCAAAGATTGTAAAATGTGGAATTGTATTTTTCTTATATGGATTTTTTTGCATACGAGTTAAATATTTACCAAATCTGGTAATAATTTTGTAGTCAGCGTACTACAGTCATAAAATATTTCAAACGAGCAAATTTTGGATTCAATAAAACATGAATGTAAATCCGGTTTCTCGCTTCAACTGACACCGATAATGAGGAGTTTTCTGTGCTCATCCCTCTGTATTTTCCTGTTCGAAAATGAAGAGAGAAAACAACAGTCTGTATGAGGAAAAAAGTCTTTTAGTACACAAAGACTATTTAATTAGCCAATCATCTATTGAGATATGAGCCAATATAAAATCTCGGCAAATTTTTTTTTGCAAAGCGTGTACACTTGAAATTTTTATGCCCATACAGGAACGGACAATAATGCATCAAGTGGAGAAGAAGAAGAAGAAACAACAGGTGAAATTATTACTAAACTCGTAAAAAAATGAGCCCGCTGTTAGTTCAATTAATTTTACGCGTCCTGTTCATCTCTATATATGTATATACATTTGCTGAGGTGAGTGAGGATCTAAAAATCAAATGTATAAACGTGTCCGTGTAAAATTATTGAAGCATAAGATATAGACAGGGAAGGGAGAAGAGCTTTGTCTAATTATTCCAAGTCCACAAGTCAACAAAAGTTTATAGTGGAGAGAAAAAAATGCAAGTGAAAATTCTCTTTTTTTATTACCTTGCAAAGTATATTGCAAAGAGGACCACTCGTGATGATATAACGATGGGGATTTTTTTACTACTTACTTATTACTCCCCATATTTACCTTGTTTGGATAAATACACATACGTCAAGTGGAATGCTCACTGAATAATTATATACCGCATGTCATGTTCAATTAGTGTAGGTAAGTACTATACAAATCGCAAATTTATTTGCGAACACTCCATGCACAGTCCCTTTTTTTACCTTTCCATCTCATAATGATGAAACAAAACTCTACATGTGTGCGTGCAAAAAATGCTTTCAAAATCTGCATTCTGAATGTATATTATATTTTTCAACAAATAATTTATAAAGTAAAGAAAATAAGGACGTAATGTCACTGAATTTTCAATCTAACGTCTAGACAAATTATACTGGGTAATAAATCACACATTTAGCTCATCCAGAAGCCATATATTTTTGAATTTCAGTATACTACCGTATTTTACCAGATAGAACCTCCGGGGTTCTATTTCGAATTCAAGCTATCACCCCCGGGGGTTCTATTTGGAGGGGGGTTGTATTTGTAACATCAAATGCTATTTGGAGGGGGTTCTATTTGGAAATTTCATTACAACCCCCGGGGGTTGTATTTAGAGGGGGTTGTACTTGGAGGCGGGGGTTCTATTTGATAAAATACGGTATACTGAAAAAATTCGATTGCACAAAAAACAAAAACGAGTGGAGGGTTTTATTTACACACACTCGATTGTAAAGGGTACAAGCAGGGTTTATTTACAGAATGACTTTGTGTGTCTTGAACATAATAAAACAATGTGCTGCCAATACAATGTGCTCTTCTTATAGAAACGTTTTATTGCATTTATTACACAATAAATAGTTCTCCAACTATACAAAGTCGTCGATAGATTGTTTATTTTGAATGTGAACGACTAATGACGACACGACACACTACTTTTGCTATACATGAGAGAAAAATGTATATCATATTTCTTTTACACTGTTTTGTTTTAGAATCGTTTAAGATGAGCCTGGGATTAAATATAAAGTGAAAACTGTGAGGAATGAGTCAATCGTACAGATAAACCAAAAACCGTGTTCACATTAAATCTCGATTAAAAAACCATATGATTATGGATTGAGTCGATGTTTTTTTATGGGGCCTACATTTTTACAATATATTTATATACATACATGTACATGCATTATACAAAGGTTATTGTCTACCACTGCATGTCTCGAGTATGTACATAGACATACTCGAGTCTAGACTGGAATACTATGGAAAGGAAGGCTTTGTTTTCATTAGTTACTCACACATGCATTAAACTCTGTATATATTTTTGAAATAAGTGATTCAAATATTGGGGAAAAGAGGTTCAAATTAAGTCTAGTCACGAAATTGATATCAAAGTGTATAATCAAACGTGGGCTGGTGATTCTCAGTCAAAGAGAGCGAGAGAGAGAGAGAGAGAGAAAGAGAAAGAGAGGAAAGCGTTTCCTTCCTCACCCTGTAAATGCAAATATACTCAAATCTAATTTGGATATTCAATGGCTGTTGATGTTGATACAAACTGACTAATAGACGATGTAATAATAATAAATGTGGGCTGTTGTATTTATTTATTTTGATGGTTTCACATCTCCCTTGTACTTGCACTTGTACTTGTACAATCATCCTCTCATCCTCCTCATCCTCATCCATGGTTGTAATTTGTACTTAAATATCCACCATGCACACGGAGCATTGCAGCATGGCATGCATGATAATGCTCCTATTGAATTAAAATTAGACTTGGACTTGAAATCAGAATCTGATCATGTGACCAGGAAAACATCATGTACATAATACATAACTAAGTTCAAGTGTGTATTATTACGATGAAGCCAAAGCTAAAGGATTTTATATAGGATATAAAAGAAGGGTTCATTTGAGATAAGCAAATGCATTCCAATGAAAATTCACTCATCGTTAGCTTGTCGAGAGAGAGGGAGGGAGAGAGAACTCACTTCACTCTCAACGGAATCCTCATCGTCAGATTATACAGCAGTAATTTAATGGTTTAATTTTACTGAATGAATCCTCAAAATAATTTCTATGGAGTGTTATAATCTGATTCACACGTACCTAACGTTATACTAAACTCGTGTTTATTATATGTAAATCGAGTGGAGATGGACGAAGCAGTAGCTGTGCCTGTACATTTATAATGAAGGAACCTGTATCTTACATTTATAATGGAGGAGCCTGTAGGTCATCCATTGGATGATTCAAGTTCAAGTACAAATATGTTTTCCTTAACATCTCCAAGTGAACACATGACACACCACACAGTTTCATGGAACAGGAAAACTCTCTCGACTTTTCCATGGAACATCTCCAGTATGATTATCAATTATCAATCAAAAAGAATGATAAATTGAAATATACACAGACATTTGAGTGGACGGACACTTTTTAAATATAAGGAAGAAAAATAAAGTAGGAATATAAAATACGTCTCTTTTGGGATGACCAATAAATCACAAAAATGGTACTCGATCATTTATGATCTCATGCTATAACCCAACTATAGCCCAAAAAGCCCAACTCACATTTCTGTACTTATGGTAAAGTGACATTTCCCAACAATCATTGGGATTCTGAAGCAAAAATCCCTATTTGTATAACCAAATCCCAATTTCTTTGTAATTCGAAGGTAAACAAGAAAAAAACCTTTTATACACAAATAATTCAATTTCCATTATTGCTAATCATGCGATGAAATTAAAATCCTTTTCAATTTCTGTAGGGAGATGAGATGATGATAAATGAGATTTATTGACTCACCTTATTTGGCATTGTCTGGTTTGTGTGCGAATTCCACCACTACACGAACGAGAACAAGGTGTCCACCCTGACCAGCTTGTCCAGGAACCCTCTCGTTTATTCCGACCGTTCTGCAAGACAAAAGTCAATGTAAATTGTTAAATGTATTTAATTATTATAGCCTTTGGGAATGAATCGCAAAAAATTAACATTTCTCTTCAGTGTCCAACTGCATATATATTGCAAATCATTTATATTCAGTTCGTGAGTTCAGATCCGTCCAAACAAATTTTACAGAGCAAAAAAGAAATGAGTACTTGATTTATATTTAAATTTCAATACTACTAAGAATTCAATCTTCAAATCACATTCACCCTTTTAAATGCTGAAAGATGTTTAAAGCATTAGCAAAAAAAAAACTTTGGATTGACTCTTATCAATTTCAACTTTTTTTTTACATTAGCAAATGTTCGTGCATTAACATTAGCCTATCCTTTGAGGTTATCAGTAGAAGATTGCAACAAGCTAAAGCCCAAATATCCCAATGCAAAACTGACAAAACTAAAAATCACTCATGTCCAAGAGCTTTTTTTCACAATTACAAGCATATTACATGAAATCCTTGAAAATTAAAATTTTGAACCACAAAATGACCAAAATATATAGCAAGTAGCAAAGAAATGAAGCAGCATGTGCGTATAGAACTGGAGAACTGTGGGATAAATTGGATGGAAATAAGTGTGCCGGTGTGTCGGGATTGTGAAATGTGCATGTTTGATGAACATGTTATGACATTCCCTTCAAACGATACCGGAAGAATTTTTGAGCCCGACGTTGCTCCAACATTGTAATTATCTTATCAAAGTATAAATATTTTGACATTTTTCATTGTACCCATTTTTATCTTTGACAGGATGTTGAAAAGTTGACATGGGCATTTTAAAAAAATTCAACTACATTCCTCGTGTGTACATTTGTATGTCGTTATGTAGTTTGTAAATTCAGAGCACATTTGAGTCTGACACTAAACTATGTAAAAAAATACTTGATAATATTATCCCAACCTACTGACTTTCTCACTGTTGACAGTACAACGACTTTAAAATTCAGAATGTAGAAATTTTGGCAGAGTGTATAAAGTAAAAAAGTAAGTAAGTTTGGAGTGGCCAAAAAATGAACATGAAGCCAATTACTGTCAAATGCCGGGTTGACAGCTCAATGTAAGTTAGTTACTGTTCCAGAACATGTTTATTATGCTTCCGTCAAATAGCGTATAGCTAAGAATTATGACAACTACAGACTACAGATACATACATATATATTTGTGAAGGACTGAAGGATTTTTCTTGAGCTTTTTCTTGGACCAAAAAATCGTACAGTGGACAATATTATTATTAAAAAATATGCAAACGCACACACGCATCAGTATCATACATAATTTTGAACATGTGACATGTTGGTACTATCAATATTTAGATGGGAGATGACTAATTTAGATTTACTAAGACTGATGTGGACGTGGAAATGGAAATGGAAGTGGAGGAAATCCAACTTGTTGCTGTCACAAGTGATAAAATGATCATGACTACATACGATATTTCCACTACCACGGGGAAACCCATAAATAAAAAATTATAATGAGCACAAATATTTTGTGCCTTGAGATTTTAGATGTACGACTTGTTTTTTTTCTAGTTATTGTAATTTTGTGTCTGCCCTTTGCTACTTTGTGCATAGGTTATGCAAATAGTTCAAGTTCACAAACACACACACACACACACACATTATGTATATATCTGTATACGATATGTATGTGTGTATTTCTGCGTGAATGTTCTGACTAGTTTTATGAATTTTCCAGCTGAGAGAGGGTGATCCGAGTATCAGTTGCCAATGATGATGATAACTAGATTAATTTAATCATGATTCTTGATCCCACCTGAAAAGTTAAAACGTTATAGAAGGAAAACCACAGCCGGGTTCTACACATCAAAATACGTTCGAGAATTTGATGGGTGAACAGTGAACAGTCAGAAGTTCAAAAGTAACTATTCCATCGGACTACAACTACAACTATACACAGTGTAATACTGGTGAAGTGTACATGATGATACTACAAATCCGAGGTGAACACCCTTGAAAAAAAACGAAATTTGTTTCTCCCTTGGTCAAATCCAATCAATATACTCCCACATATCAAATTGAGTTGGACATGAAACATGGAAGGCATGTGTGTGTGTGTTTTTTTTTTGTAGCGGCCACTTCAACTTTAATTTGATGAAATGTATACCCTTTCCTCCTTAAACATGCAGATATTTGATTAGAATACTACTGAACCATATACAAGTACAAGTGAACGTGTGTGTATTGTGTATATAGCTTGGATTGTTGGATTGTTGCATGACATGATGATTTCACTACCGAAAACAAAATCATGCCAATACCAATTGGATCATTTCTGATGCTCATGCTCATAAGTATTTTATGTATACACATATAAGATATGCACATGACTCTATCGATTAGAGTTTAGAGTGATCCTACAAGTTGTAATAATAGGTGATATCCGTAAAAGACAGATATCTCAACCGATGTGTACATATTTATGTACGCGTAGATCTGTAATTCGCTTTGCGGTTTCCAGTGGAGAATGAATTCCTCTCAAAAAACCTGCTGCTCCTTGGGAGGAGAAAAGCTAACAATAAAAAGAGCGAATGATTCCATTTCATCTTCCACGTAATAATCATAATATGTACATGCATGCATGTGAATTCGTACACACTGATATTGAGATGTAGTTTCACTGGACTTTGAGAGGGAATGGATATCATACACACGTTTTGAGTAAGTATTTTGAGTTGAAAAGGGAGAAATGGAAGAAAGGTTCCATATCGTATATTAATACACATACATAAGATATATCGTACATGCACGCGTTGCACATATACAGTAATGCACACTCAAATTTCTCGCGTGTGGTTAGCCCTGTAAACAACTTATCGTATTTACTACCTAAACCAAGTATATGTATGGAAAGATAAAAGAATGAGAGAGAGAGAGAGAGAAAGGGAAAGGAATCATGATGAAAAACGAGGACGACGGCGACCAACAAGATTAAGCCAAAGGCCCTTCTGTTCCAACTACAAATCAAATGAAGCTTCTGCCTCCAACGATTTTTCAGACGTAACCTAAACCTAATACACTCACTCACTCTCTCTCTCTCTCTCTCTCTCTCTCTCAATCTTCCTCGCAGAAATTCCCTCACCATTCATTCTCAAGTATATTCCATTATGTGCCGATACATATAGGAAATGTCCAATTCAGAAACTATCACAAATTATTTATATGAATGAGGAAAAAATACTTTTTCTTTTATACAAATTATCAACTTTATTCGCTTTTAGTAGGGATTTAGTAGACGTGATCCCAATACATTTGATGTATGTAATATGTAATGCTCCTAGTCCTGCGATATCCTGATCAATATCAATACCAAAATTCCAAATTCCATGCTTATGCACAAAGGACTAGAGAATATCTAGAGAATTCAGAATAGAGAACTCAGAAATTTATTCAGTGTGGAAAAATGCAATTCCCTTTTCCCCGTCTCCTTCGTTCCTCCGATCTAGCTACCGGTACATACTTCTTTTTGCCTCATCCAATTTCTCATCGTCCGTTGCGCACACACAAACACACACACACAAATACAACACTAACGACGTCATCCATTAAAACTTTCAATGTTTTTTTTGAAAGGCAGGTGAAATGAAATACTATTTAAATGTTACAAATTACAAATCCATATTGCGGATGCGGATGGAAGAAGAAGAAGAAGGGGCTGACGATGAGTGTTGGTAGTTTGATATTATTGTTCACTCACCGACAACCGACAACCGACAACCAACAACTATACATATGTAGCACAGCTCAAATACCTACTCAAATCTCAAATCTCAAAGAGCTCGCACTACTCGCATAATACTTGAAATGCATACTTCCTTTTATATTGTATTTCCCCTACACTCGTAAGTACAATAAAGAAATGCGGAGCGTCCCTACATAATACGATAAAAATAGGGAATGCTATATAGTTAAAGAGTTTGTATGGACGAGAAAGAGACTAATCGTAAGATGAAAGAATATATAATATATAATAATATCTTAAAATTTTTGTTGACACTAATGGCTTTCCAAATGTGAATTAACGTGTCTTATCCATTTTAGCACTTTGACTATCCGCCGAAAAAAAAATTCATGGGACCTTTCCACCGTTCAATTTACAATTTAGCCATGAGGTAGGTAAATTTTAAATGAGTATATGTATATATTCCTATTACTAATTCATAAATAATAAAAATATAGTATGAATGACCTATTACATTACATTATATTATATACTCTACTCTGTTTCTCGCTTTTTTCTGTTGGTTGCTCCAACTATACCATCACATATTTTTAAGTTCCTCATCATCCATTCGACAGGTGGATTTTTGAAAGAAGTGAAGAAGAAGAAGAGGAGCTGTAAATCAGCATGTTCAAATGTTCAAATCCTGTCGCACAACAACAACATTTCCTATTTTGCATATCCATATCCATATCTCGCCTTCCCGCAATGGAATTATCAAAGCTCTACCGTCAGTGAGAGAATGAGAATTCACAGACACACTTTAGCCCAAAAGACTCATTTCATATGTTTAATAGTGAAGAAGTATTCACTATTCATCTGCTTCTTCTTCTTCTTCTTCAATATGAGACATTAGGTACCTTGTTATAGTGAGTTAATAGCAAACCTTGTCTTTTTTTCCCTCTCTCTCTTCCTTTTCCTACCAATTTACAATCTGGAATTGTGCAAGTAGCAATTGCATCAAAGGCAATGAGAAAATTTGAGAATGACCGTTCATTACACACAGATAATTCTACAAGAAATGTATAGGTATACAGAATAGAGTAAAGTGATCGTAAAAACTGAAAGTTTTAAAAGTTTTAGTTTTTTCCCCTTCTTTCCCTTCTTCTTCTTCGTCTTGTTGGTGTTATGTTATCTTTTCTATCTAATCATCCCTTTGTTACACTTATCTGTACGTATATGTGGAAAAAGTGATGGTGATGGCTTTCAGGGTAGAGAATTTCCTGTGCAATATAATATAATATGTAGATTTCCATCCCAGTCTCTTCTTCTCTTCTCTCTCATTTCTCATACATACACATACATACATATCTCATAATTCTTTTCCAAGTGGAAAACCACAAAGGGGAATTGGAATTGCCCAAGGAAAAGGAAGACGATGACGACGAAAAGAAAGAGGATGATGAATGAACTGCAAAAGCTGAATCATCCTCTAAATTTCTGATTTAATACAGTAATTGGCATCGTCCCTGATCATAAAGTCACTTTTTTCTTCTTCTTCTTCTTTTGTCGTAATTAAGGGACTGACCAAAGGAATCCTATTAGGCAAAAATCTTAAAAATATGTATACGGTGGAGAGAAATTTGTAAGGAAATTGAGAGTCTCCACCCAATTGGCTGAATTCTCATCCATGTGATTTACCATGTAACTAACAACTTTTTCCCGAGCGAATTGAGAAGGAGAACAACAAACAACAATTTTTTTATACATATATCACATTAATCATATGATGATTAATGTGAAGCGTGAAGATGAAGACCCACTTGCATAATAATGCGTTGCATATTTAGGTAAGTATATTCACAGTGTATATGCTGTTAAATCGATTAAATGCATCACCATGTGATGTGTAATGCTACGATATTATAACGTGGTTACAAATCTTATGCACTGAAAATTGAAGCTATGAATACCATTTAATTGGAAGCAATAGTCGTCATGCACTCCAATGTAACCAACTGAATTTAAGTGAGCAAGCTTGTAAAATTTAATGGATTTAAAAATGAAGGCAAAAGAAAAACTGCATTTGAGAAAGAAAGAAAGAAAAAAAGGAAAAAGCAACCATTGTTCGTTCAACACCCCCATAAAAAATAATAACGCACAAATGAGTGAGAGCAGGAGAAAGTAAAATCAACATGAATCAAATGTATTTGTACGCATACATAAATGTAAAGGCTTTTGGATTACAAAATGAAAAGGACAATATTTGCTGAGAATGTTCAATCGTGCATAAAAATATAGTATACATTTAAGTAAGTACATACATTAGCCACATGCGGCAGGGGACGATGCGCTTCTAATTAGAAAAATATAATATAATATTTGAGCTTACGTCTTTTTTCTTGTGACTTGTCTGGCTCGTTGTAACGTCTCCGGTAGCGTCCAGTAGCAGTACGAAAAAGGCCAGAAGGAAAATGCCAACTGCAATCCCGCTGCAAATTTCCAAAAAAAATATACATATATAAAAAAACAATTGTTAGAGAGAATCTACGGTGAATCTACAACTTTAGTTGAAGTAGTTGAGAGAGTCTCGAGTATGAACAACTTATCTTGCCATTTCGCCGACAACAATTCCCCTATAAAGTACATACTTTTCCCCCTTAAATTGGCATTATAAATTAGACTAAACGACGCCTCTCCTTCTTTTTCTTACTCTATACTCTCTCTCTCTCTCTCTCTCTCTCTCAGTTCTATCTGTACTCCGGAGACTTCCTCGTTTTGTCTTTTGTCTTTACATTTTCATTTCCACATGGGCTCCAACCACTCGCACACTCAGACAAAAACATATACCTACTAAGAAACCTAGTTTCATAGTTTCATCTAGTAACCTCTTCTGGATTCAACTCTGGCTATAAAAAAGCGGCCAAAGTCCTGCAATCTATTCATGTAGATAGACGCAAATTTAAC
Organism: Gisinianus flammeolus; assembly: GCA_034699125.1. NCBI lineage: Eukaryota > Metazoa > Arthropoda > Collembola > Symphypleona > Katiannidae > Gisinianus > Gisinianus flammeolus. The sequence goes on along the minus strand of JAIUND010000223.1, from coordinate 42,383 downwards.
AGAGTCGGACAGAATTGTTCTTTTTCTTTTTTCCCTGTGTTATAAGTAACAAAGTTCTAAGCAAGTTGAGGGGAGAAATGTGGAATACACACATATAGGTATATATATATATAGTTTTTTTTATGGCAGTTTAATCTTCCTAAAAGGACTTGCTTGTACATTTATACTGGAGACGAGTGACGAGGGGAAAGGAATACAATATCTGGAGAATGAGAACAGGGCCAAGTTAAAACAATATGTCAGCTCATGAATCTGTATGAATCTCAATGAATAATTATATTTCAACATTCTGGTTGCAAAGTATACGACAAATTGCAACACAATTTACTATTATTTACGAATATTTCTTTGCATCTGATCTCTCATTCACAGTCCCATGACTGGGAAATCTTGTACAAACTCCACTTGTAATCTGTAGTGCAATTTCCATCCATTTATTTTCATTTCCTCCATGTTCCCACGTCTGATGAGCAGAATGCAATTTTTCTTCTCGAGTTTCAGATTTGAATTCAAGTGTGATAAAAGTATATATGTACAAGTCGGGGAACTCGGTGAATTTGTATCACTTTCCCCCTCATTTTGCTAATTTTGGCAGAAGATCCAATTTCAATGCATATAGCTGCATTTGTGAGAGACTTTGAACGAAAAACATACGAGTGCAAAATTAAATGTTTTGCATTGTGGGAAACTGATAGCAGTCTGCAGTCTGCAATTTGCAATTTGCAATTTTGTATTGAACACATGTTCACATGTCTAGGATGTTGTTTGCAAATGCGGAGTCAATGGCTGCATGTACATAATTCAGCCTCTGGTCTTCCGATAGTAGTAGATAAAACGGCTGGAGCTGATATCGTTTATTGACTTTTTTTGCATGGTTTATTGTTTGCAATGTACTGTAATCTAAACATTAAGCATGCATGAAAAGGCTGGATTTAATCAGGAGCTCATTTACAAATCGTAAACAGCATGAACTTGAACTTTCACTATCGTATTTATATCTCCATTCACGGGATTCACTGCTTAATGCACATGTTCTAGACTAAATGAAGTTGATGAGCCTATGGATATTATTGCATTATTCGAGCAGTTTAAATAAACAGTGTAGAATACATGTGGAACGTACGTGAATGTAGTAAGCTGGTAATGCCCGATAATAATAACCAATAAGGCTAGTGTTATATTATAGGACAATATTAATTACGGCTTGTTCCCTTTAAAAAATATGTAGCTATATTCTCTCAATTTAAATATTTCCAGTCTTCAGTGGGTACATAGTCAATTTTTACAAATAGGAATACAATGGGGAAATTTTCAATGTATAATCATAATCCAATGTATTTGAGTGTCTGTGTCTGCATGTCTGTATACTGTACTATATGCTAATAAACTTGTAATTAATTGTTAGCGTGACTTTATACGTTCTGTAATTCTAATATGATGAATGATAAAATCTTCACCCTTGACATTGGAAACCAGCTTCGTTCTCCGTTTTTTGAAAGGGTTTTAATCCTCTCCTTATTCGAATTTGAATGTTCACTATATTCAACGAAAGGAAACACAATCCAATCCAAATCCAACACACGGCAAACCAGCATTAACCATCAACTATTTTTTGATATTTTACCTTTTCCAGTGGCTTATGCAAATGACAGCTTCGATCCTTATCACAAAATTACAAACATATTCTTTAGCTGTGATTGTGAGTAAAACTCTTTTTGGAGATGCTGAATTGAGTAAAATGTTGTTTTGTATAACAAATTACAAATGCACACAAAAGAAATGATTACGATATTTTTTATCTGCATAATTTATTTCCTCAGATTCACATTATGTTCGCATAAAATATCCTTTTAAACTCGTTGAAATAAGATTCGAGAGAGACATGTTGAGATTCCGCAAGAGAAACAGAAGTAAACAGTATAGAAAGAACAAAATTGTCAAGTTATGCTTGAGCACAAGCCACAAGCCACACCATTTTTTACTGCATAATTTTACAACTACTCAATTTCCAAGGGGAACGAAATCCTGATCCTTTTTACTCCGTACTTGTTTTTGTTGCAATAACACCATTTTTCCTCATCAAATGGAAGCTAATATTGGAAATTGAAAATAATCGCAAAATGAGTTCCTCTTGTGTACACTCAGTGTACCACACTGTACAGTAATAACTGATGACGGAAGTAACATACTTAAATATGTATTCCATGTAAAGGTAATATCTGTATTGCGGATGAATAGAGATTCTTTTATTGGGCTGAACATATGAGAGTTGCATATACATAAACGTCATTTTGGGACGAGTCAACGTGCTGAAAATTCGAGTTAGATTAATTTAATGCTGTCAAGTTTGACGGAAACTACAGCCTCATTAAAACCTAAACAGTACTCATTTAGCGTAAAAGAACAAAACCAAGTTGAGGGAGAAAACATGAAAACTCCATTTGTTCTATCGTAATGAGTAGAGACTGAAAGAGTGAGAGAGAAGTTAATTAAAACATGACTCTTTTGAACCTTTTAATTAGATAAATTCACAGCCCATACAGATACAGATACAGATACTTGATCCATGTGGAATCCACATTGTGGATGTGGATTGTGAATATATATATCGTAGTCTACGATTCGTAGTGAGAAAGAGAACCTCTGCCTCCTTCCTTATCATTAGTACATATATACAGACAGATATCCAGATAACTGTATTTACAGATATATTTACATATAAACTGGACGGACAACGTTGGGTCAAAATATCAAACATGTATACGAACGAACGAACATTCAACATGATGACGCTTTGAGGATTTAACTCAAAATTAAAACCAATGAAGTAAAAGCCGGATCATCATATGTATCTGATCTGTGTATATCGTACGATATGTATGTTAAACTACAGGATAAATAAAAGGAAAAGATATAGACATGTAAGCTCCAAATCACTTTGACCCTTTATAATTTATTATATTATTTGGTCGAGTTGTTGTCGGTATATTTTGTGAATTTTTTTGGTTGACGACGAAGAGAGAGAGAGAAAGAGAGAAAGAGAGAAAGAGAGAAAGAGAGAAAGAGAGGAAGAGAGGAAGAGACGTTGAAGACTTTTGTAAATTTCGTCTCGTTGATCTTTGATGTGACCGACACTATATATATATAAGTGACTTTCTTTAGTATGATTTGATTTTGAATGAGCTCCCGCACATACACCAAACACATAAAACATTTTCTAATCCTATAAACCATTTAATAAAAATGTATTCAACGTCAAGCGTCGAGCGTGTCAGCATAATAATTTAGTTGGAGTTTTTAGCATTTCCTGAGACTGTCAACTTGGTTTGGTAAAAACAACTAAACTTAGATACACTGTGTCTGCATACAGAAATATACCAAATTGGTATTACTATCTTACCAATATTTAATTCTTGGGCTGTCTCTCTGTTCTGTAAATCTGTATGTACGATACATCTCCTCGGTCCTTATATATAGTCCTCAGGTTCACGATTTTAGACTAGGCTAACTCATTGTGAGAATCAGTGACGCTAATAAAAACAGTTTTTTTTTTGTCCATCCTTTCATGAACAAAAACGTTTTTAGTGATTTCCATACACACATTCTATAATTTTATATATTACGAGGATGCTTTTTGCTATTCAGTTTGTGTACAAAAAAATTGTTATGAAGATTTTCATTCGTTGTGTGTGTTTGTGAGTTGTAAATTTTTTTTATTTTTTTGACTACTGCTGACGATATGTGACCAGTGTTTTGTGACTTGTATGTATACTTGTACAATCTCGTGAATTTTGAATTGAATATGCGGATGGAGTGATCCCAGAAAAACTCCGGCATATAAGATTGATGAGCACGTCGACGAGGAACAAATTCAAAAATAGCCATGACAGTTTTGCATGTTTACAGATCAAATATACAGAATAGAGAATCCTTCAGCTTCTCCCATATTGATCCTCTCATGATGAGAGTCTCATCCTCCTCATCACAGTTTCAGTTTACTCCCTACGTAGTAGGAATTTTAATAATTATTTAATTTATTTTTTGAATAATAATGAATTAATAAGGAGAGACAAGGGAGCATATGCCAGAGAGAGAAAATGATTACATGTTTCTCAATTATACAGTCATGAATTAATTTAATTAATTCAACATTTGCTTCTACCGTTCCACAGTGTGTAAAATTGTTTGCTCAACACGAAAAATATTAAATCAGTCTTGATTAGAAAAGTAAAAAACATGCATAGAGGAAGTCGTCTCGTTAATTTCTTTTTGATTGTATCGAACCTTTTATGGCAAAATAAAAAAACCTTCCCTAAATCAAAGCAAAATCATATACAGAATGTTTTACATTTAATTTAGGTTTTCATATTTGCCAATTTGCAAAAGAATTGCTTAAAAAATGAAATTTAAACCCAATTTAAATTCATTCTTTTTAGGGGAAAGCAGTTGGTAGTTTGGTGGTTGTGAATTTAATTTAATTTGGGACGAAATATGGTTTTAGGCTTTAAGTAGGTATAAATTGTACAGTACAATAATGAAAACATGGGCTAATTTGATTTACTCGTGTGTGTGTATGTGACACTATGTGAACATCTGCTATATTAAGATTACAAGTTTTGGGTGTGATTTTGAAGAAAAAAACTCGTTAAAAGTTTAAATATATATTAAATATTGACATTGTTTGGCTGAGTGCCAGTCGATCTCCAGTCAATTCTCATTATTTTATAAATATACTTGAAAATTTCAAGAGCACAAGATATATAAAATCAAACCACAATATCTGAAAGGAACATTCATATATTATAACCAGAGGGGAAAATGAGAGATGATGATGTGAAGGAAGAGAAAAAAAATGGAAATCTTGTGCAATTCATCATGTTCGGCATTTAATTTGAGCTGTAAGATGATTGACACGCCTGACTATAGAGCTTGTTAACCCTAACCATTCCCATAATATGAATTACCACAGCACATCTCGTCTTTTTTTCCATCTAATTACAAGCTATCTTTTTTGGTTTATTACACAATACAATTATAACATTATGTAAATTACGACAACATCACAGCTCTCCATCTCTCCAAAACTCCTCACTCCGCTTCTTTTTTTCATCATATCATAATATATGCAATATGCATAATCCTATATGCTCAGTCATTTTTCAGGATTTCTGCTCGAGTGATCCATTTAAATAATAACATGATGCTCAATTTTTCAACTGCTTTTCAAGCAAAGAATCCTACAAATTCACATTACACAATACACTGAAAAAAAGCCCCCCAGAATTTACATGTAAATATATAATCTTTTTGATTTATTTAGCATCTAAAATTCTAAACCCTCCAAAAAAAAAAAAATCTTTCTCCAAATTCAAGTTAGAACTCAACGGTAATTGTATTAGTAAAATTCGTAAGTAATTTTATAACAAAAAAGAATATCATTTAATTCCATTGGAAATGAAAATCCGTAATGGGGAAATGTGTACGACTGGAAAAGAGAGGAAAAACTAAATATCATGTGGTCATGTGTACATAAAAAATGTATTTTCATAGCAGCCTGTGTGTACACAAATACCATGAATGATATTTACGATTATTTATGATTGTCTAAAGTGCTTTCTTTTTATCCAGGAGTATTCATTCAAATGTTCTCTCTCTCTCTCTCCCCACTCTCACTCTCGGCTCTCCGTTACCAAGGGATAATAATGATAATGTATGCAAGAATAACTAGGTGCAATCCGTAATCCCTGGAACATATGTAGCAACACGAATCAACCTGGTTAGTCGATCGACGAGATAGAAAAAAATCCTCACAAAGTTGTAAAAAAAAAAACTCCAATGAGAAGGACGACGAAGATGAAAGTAAGTAAAGGGAAACTTGGACTTATACAAATTTGAAATTTCTGACAGCACCAAAAACATATCTCTTCACATTTTCATGCAATATATTTTGGTATACCTATACTCATCCTCAGACTCTGTAAAGTCTACCGTGTAGACTGTAGACAGAAGAAGAACGACAATAATGATAATAAATATGTATCTTTTAACAGCTTAGCAGAGTACAGTTACTGTACTGTGCGTATTTGTTTATTTATGTAGAATGTGGATGATACGCTCTGTTGATATCCGAGCAGAAAACAAAAAACCAAACAAATCCCCCCGTATACTTTTTATGAAAAAAGACATGATATAATATATATATATACAATACTTTTTACAACTTTGTCCTTTTTTTGATGGAGTTTCATCATACTTTTTACGCTCCTTTCATTTCGTCCGTAAAAAATAACCCTGGAATTTATATATATTTTTATGTCAAACATCGATTTTTCTTTTCAGATTGGATTGCATATAGACAGAGACTAATAAAAAAACATGAGCATCGGCAGTGCACAACATCCTTTTAGTTCACCACTTATCAATAGTGATTTTACTTGTAAGGACAAGAAGCTAACTGCTTTTCATATCAAGATAAATTTTCCGGAATTACATTAAACATTATTCATCCGTACTTTTACTTTAGCCTTTGTAATTAAAGGGCTTTTACAAACCATATGAGTTTTCACCCCATTTAATTGAAACAGAAAACGATGCCATCGTTTTAATTTCAATTCAATTGATCACCAACCATAAATGCACTCATTGCATTGTTACACTATATATATCTGTATTTGAAACTATACAGTGAATTCATCTAGATACTTTTTCCATGTACTGCAGTAAACGGCCCATCTTTATTTTTATATCGGTGCATGTGAGAACGGTCAAGTGGTTTTTAAAACCAAACACACGTAAAATGCATTCCAGAACCAACAACCTGAAATGGAACATAGGTTAGGAAAAACCGAGGAAGGAATACAATACATATACAAGACAAAAGGTTATAAAAACTTGTATAGGTACACTGTACCCAACTAACTTGAAACATGTCTATTATTTATATGTATGTGAATGTGAATGTTGAAAAGAAGGAATCTTTGTAAAGCTCTCCTAAACAAACATTAAGATTCAAATGGATCTCTTATTAATGCTCTTACGACTTTGTTTTTACTAGCTAATCGACAGCCATCAACGCTCAAGTTTATTATAGTTTATGTATCTTCTTTTCCTCTTTGTCTTTTTTACTCTTGAACCCTCACATTCACATGTGTGTGTGTGTGTACATACAATCTGAACGAGTGTACAATCAACTCCATAGATTAAACACACACAGACACACACACACGTTCTACCTCTGCAATCTGAAATCTATAGGAAATCTTGTAAGTCTAGTAACTCAATACATTCAAATTCAAGGTGGGCTTGTCCCAACTCCATTTTTGTGTGACCAACAAGCTCCAGCTCTTCTTCTTCTTTTTCTTCTTCCCATACACCCAAAAGAAAAAAAACACAAGCCACTGTTTTCTCGTTTGGCACTTCCATTTGGTTTCTTTGGTTTCACCTTGCAGTTTTAAGCTATACAGATAAACATACAGATGACAGATGAAGAAAAAGTATACTCACAAACTTTTGCTTCTCCCCATCATTTAACACACAGATTGTGACGTCACGCTGTACAAGCGTGTTAATTCATCACTCGGATACAGAATATTTCAAAGATTGTGCTGTGTCTCTTCACTCTCCAGCAATTCATTCAAATGAAATGATTTCATTTTCTCGCCTTCATGATCTTCTCAAAGTGCGCGCGCGTACGTGTAACAATGATGGAATAATGGAATTAAAAAAAAAATAGGGGGCCGGTAATTTAACTCGTTCATCAAAACGACTGTGAATACTAATTATGAAAGGACTTGTCCAATAAAATAATCATGATAATAATATCAAGGAGTCATTCAGCATCTCATGGCTTGGCTGTAATTGTGATTGGTTCCAAAGGACCTCACAGATCTCTCTCTCTCTCCCTTTTTTCCAGGTATACAACATGTACATGCAATAACTGCACTGTTTCTAATGGAATGATAAAAGATGAGACGGTTATATCCCTACTCTTGTACTTGTTAGTGTTGTTAGTTGTTCCAAAGGAAATTGGCAGAATGAGTGAGAGAGAGAGAGAGTGCAAGAAAAAGGGCAAAAGTCTTCAGTCTTCTGCCTGTATAATGTATATGCTCTTTATTGGAAGGCAAAACACGTGGAGAATATTTATTGAACGAGTTTTCCAATTAAGTTTGTAGTTTATTAAATGAGCTTTCAAATTGATTGGATGAGAAATGAGAAGAGAACTACCGATGAGAACTCTACATAGTCTTTATTTTTTTTTCTTACCAAGAACAACTACAAGGATAAGGGATAAGAGAACTATAGCAATTTAAGTAACGATGGATTCGAGCTGACAGAACATTTATGCATGATATTTAGTCGACAGAAGAGAGAGAGTCTAATATGAATAGTCGTTTAAGATTCAAAGATATAGGAAAAAGGATATGTAATGTTTGTCATTTTATCATTGCCGTTTGATAGAGGATGAGAAGACAAAAGAGAGAGAGGTTGGGTTGTTGGTACTTTGGTAGGTTGTAGGTCTCTGGAGATTACTTCACCTTTTCCTTACTACCAACTAAATACCTGGTCACTAATACTTGCATACACACACACACACACACGTGCGTGTGTACAGACGCACTGCACTGCACCACACTCTCACTCTCACAATGCAATGTCAACAAAAGTATACATGTATCTGAATATCTGTATTCCGAATAAATATATAGATAAAACTTGAGTGGAGAGAGTGTGAAATGTGAGGCGTACCATAATATCAGTATATTAGTGCGATATTTTTTGTTGTCGAATTCAACTTGAGACTGACTTATACGATTAGAAAAGAAACAAAGTTTCCAGACTGCATGTATACAGCAGTCAGTATACTGAAATACTGACTGGAGAAAAAACGGGAAGAAGGGAGCAGACGTCGCCACTCACAATTCACTATAGAATTAATATAATATGGAAATCCATATGTATACAAAGTGAATGATTTTTAATCATACGCCATTTGAATTCTGGACAAAGTGCGTATATTACTGCGTATATGTATACTGCGAGTCTCGTCTCACGGGATACAGAATCTGTAGTACATGGATATGTATGAGTTGTGTAAATGAAATGCGTCTACGCTTAATAACAGCTACTAGTCATAGGCCATTAAATTAGGCATTTTTTTAATGTGAAAACATCGAAAGCACACACATTTTCCAAGTAGCTTCATTTTTTTTATGGTCACACTTATACAACTTGAAACAAGCTTGAGGTTATCGAGTCTTCTGAGCTATGGATAGAGTCAGAAACTCAGAAATTACGAGAGTTCTTTTGCATATCGGTCCCTTTCCCGTTCAGACTTTCTCATTCATATGGAGTAATATGGACACACACTCTCTCTCTCTCATTTAATACTGTGCACGAAAACGGAAAGCTGGAAAGGGGAAACATGTTGTCATAACATAACAAGATTTTCATGTGTAGTTGAGTAGATGTAATATCCATAGTGAACCCATTGGGATTTGACTTGACGCTACATTTTGTTTATGTTATACGAAGTATATACGAACCTCAAAAGGTATATGAGACTAAGTGGTTAAGCATGGCATCTCATACCTTGGCAAGTATAAACAGAAAGAGAGAGAGAGAGAGAGAGAAAAAGAAAGAAGGGAAAATCAAGTAGATTCCAAATAGGTAATTGATGGTTTATGGAGTATAAGGTGAGTTTTAAGAAACAAGGAGAGAATATCGTATAAATACATAGTCAAGTCAAGTCATATTATGATGATAGTCTGAGGACTTTACGAGTTTAAAAGTAGAACTGTAACTCTTCTCCTCAAACAGAGAGAATCAAAATACATTCAGGAATGGCAAAGACTATATTTGTACTGTATATGTGTACACTTGTACACAGACAGACGACAGATATTCAAAATTGGTTACATCCTATAAAAGATACGCAAGCTCCACAGTCAAATTCAAAACTTTCGTACATCTTTTTCCTTTTCCTCAGGAGTAAAATGTGTGTATTAGTCCATGATGATTTTTCCCTACATTTTTGTCTACTGCTTCTTATCGTTACCTAGTCGTCTGCGCGCTCCCGTTCTGTCTGCCTCAAACTCCGACGACTTTAACTCTCTGACGCTCTGGCTCTCATCCAACACATATAGAAAACAGATACAATATCTAAAAGGCAGATTGGACAAGACAAACTATCAACAAATAAGTCATGCGACTCCTACGAGTGTGTAGAAAGCTCGACAAATTATGAATGAGGTTAATCCTTTATAAGCTCATTTGTCTTTCAACTTTCAACATGTATACAGAAATACAGATAGACTCCGTTTTTTCAGTACCAATGCAGATTGTGTGTGTACATGAGTGCGTGCGTACGTGTGTGTGTGTGTGTGTGTGTATGATTTTGAAAGAGAAAGCGAAAAGGAAAACGCGGCTTCATTAAATGCTACAGACAGACATACAAAATTCAAAATACAACAAATTTCAATGTCAATAAGAATAAAGACCATTTGTTCTTGTATTACATAAATGTAATTACAGCACACAACATCTGTCTCATAACTGGGAATGTGCTCATAATTTCATGCGTGCTCTCTCTCCTTCTCCTCCTCCTCCTCCTCTCACTTTGACGTAGTATGAGCTGGGAAATCCAAGCTCCATACAAATATTCCATATTGTAAATTCATATATACGTACACACATATATTTATGTGTGCGTGTCTCTCTCTTTCTCTCCCACTCTCTGTCGTCTATTTACATGTTGGAGATCATTGCCAATTTTCAATGCCAACAGTCTATCTGTATATACACAGAGCGAGTTGCAAATAACTGAGACAAACACATCTGTACTCATAATTACATGTACATAAATTTGTCACAAGTAATGTAATATATTGGATAATATCCCTTTATGAAGGTTTAAGTTGACGGTATGATTGTGTAGTGTTCTTTTAAGAAAGTGGATTTATATTATGCGTTAAGTTTCCCTACCTATATCTTACATTTCTTTTCCCCTGTTGCAATTTGCCTATTTAGATTGAGAGAAGAAGAAGGTGGATGCAAATGCCGACCCTGAACTCACTGTGAGGGCTGATTGTGTTGTGAGACCTCCAAACTCAGGATTTGGCACGAAATTAGTTAGTTGAGTATAGGAAATAAAAAAAAAACTGGGAATATCCCATCATATGATGCCTGGATAAGTTGGAATTCTAAGAACATGTTCGGATTTTGATCGGGGATTAGAAAGTTATGAAGTCGGAAGAAAAGGAAAGGCCAAAGGCAGCCGAGCAATACATTTTTTATACATATTGCTCACTTCCATTTCACAAGGGCAATGCAACTGGAACTCGAACTAGAACCAGAACCAAAGAACTTGACGGATATTACATGGATTAAAGACTAAGAATAAAGGTATTCACCGTCATTTTCATCGTCAAAGAGTTATACACATGTATACGCGTCGTATAAAGTGTATATGTAGTTTCTAGTTGGTCGAGTATAGGATGTTGAGTTCACTTTTCCAGGTGTATGATGCCAGAAGAAGGAGAGGAGAAAAAAACGACTGTGATTTTATCACAAGAAAATACCAAGTAGAGTTAAGAATAGGCGGATAGGATACACAGGATCGGTATTTATACATCGACCGCGCGGTGGCGGCAGAGAAACCGCACATCGACAAAGCAAACAATTAACCCACTTGACATTTAGAGCTCAGCAGCTCATTACACCTACATACGATATATCTGTAGTTCTGTATAGAATAGACCAACAACCAAGACTTCAAGACCAGAGAATGGTATTTGGTTTCCATTTTCATTATACATATTATCATATTTTATTATTATACTTCCCCGTTTCTTTGTCTACAATTCACAATTCAAATTCCAAAATCCATGTGAAGGGAGAAAACAACTCTACATATATACACGAGAATCCATGGAATAATTTAAATGGATCTCGAAAAACATAGTTTTTATTTATAAAAAAAAAAAGGTCTAAAGAATGCAGGAAATGTCCAAAGATTGACATACCATATATAAACACCACAACCACAAAAATTGAAACTGAAATGAAACAGTCGGAACTCGAGTAGAAATAAAAGAGCCATATAATTGATAAATTAAGTAAACATTTATATCTGTAGAAAATATTTTAAGCCGTTCGTAACTTCGTATGTGTGAATGTGTGTCGAGAATTACAGATATGAAAATGTGAAGTTATATTTGGACTGTCCGAATTCAACAGTGAAAAGTGAAGGATGGACGACGCCTTGCAAAATGTATACTACAAAATGTTTTTACACATGATTGTGTACAGAAAGTAGACATAAATACGAGGAGACATGAGTTTGTATTATTAATGCCGACTGTGGGTGTATTTATGTGTGTGTGACTGCTGTGCATGTTAAAAAAAATATCTGTGTGTACGCACACGCACACACACACACACACATACACTTACTTTTCCTTATGACTTTATTCTTTATTTGAGATAGAGCAGGAGCAAGATGATCTCTCTCTTTGTATATTTATTTTAGTTTTTGTTGTGTATAAATGCAAATTAAAAAAAATTTAATTATAGAATCTCTTCTTGTATACATATACTTTTCCTTTTTGCTCGAGTTCCTTTCCGCGTTATGTTTCAGGGTCATTTAAGTTTATTCCATACAATTTTCTACATGTGGTCTCATCTCCTGAAGTTACGAACCTTAACCTTGCGTAACTCCATGACACAAATCCTTTTTCTTTTCTCCGTACATATCTCTACCTATCTGTAATGTGTCTACGTTTTTGAAGTATGAACTTACGTCCGGGGAATCAGAACTTCATTAATAGGAAAATATGTACGATATGAGTTTTGGTATCTCAATTCTCAATTTCAAATCCTGTGTGTCATGTGTTTTCTTTCCCTTCATTTGTTCATTAAAACTCAAAGTATCCACACATTAATTCTAATTACTGGAGAGTTGCTCTGACAATAAAAGTGTGTACATCGTGCACCGTGAACTCTGAGCTATTCGGGTTTTTTTTCTTCTTCATTTAGATGAGTTGAGATGGACGCAAATGCAAACGCAAACACGTACGTTGTATAGTATGTAAAACAGAAAGAAGAATGAAAGATTTGTGAGGTGATAGGGAGATTAATAAATAGCATTTAAAAGCTCATTCACTCATTCAAGAGCATATATACATAAATTCAAATTGTAATGAAGTTGGCAAAGGAAATTTACACGGTGTCTGCGAGTGTATGTACATTTTTTGGAGATTGTGACTTCATGTGCGTCAAGGATGTCACTTGGCAAGAAAGAATTTACCTTCAAAAACAAATGGCACTATTAATTAACAAACTTGATTTGCAAGTAATGAAAAAAAAAACCTCTAGGAGGATTAGGATTGAGGATTCCCATTGGAACGTTTAACATTTTGAGTTGAAATTCAAATATGTACCTACTCCAATCTTAATATCGTATCGTATGTACACTGAACACTGCAAGTATGGTAAATAAATATGTACAAAATTACATATAGGTACATGTTCACTCTGTATAGTGAAATGAACGGATATTGAATTGCTTCATGTACAATGTATGTAAATATGCAAAATATATGCTCTTGTTGTTTTTGTTCTAGGGAAGGGAAAGAAATTCGAGACGGGAAAGTCTGATGAATTAAAATTGATACAAGGAAACCTTTTGACTTGAGCTTTTCACAAAAACTAAAGACAAATACATATACATAATAAAAAAAAAGGTACCTACAAGTTGGTTCATTTTCCGAACTCTATCTGACTATCTGTATATAGTGCCAGTGATTTTTTGTGGATCTCAAGTTGAACTTAAAAGTTTGTTGGATTTTTACAATTCACCGGCATTTCTAACATGTACAGAAAGTGACATTGTCTTCAATTGACTACAGAATTGTTTATTTTATTTTATGACTTTGAATTGGGATTTCGGTGGGAACTGATTACGGAAGAAGTACCGACAAGTGTTTCAGAATCCTCTACAATAAACCTTCTTATAAATGTAAATATGTATAAAGCTGTAATGTGATTTACATTATGTACAACTGTGAGAACGTATATACTTATATATATGTATAACAAACTATATGATACAGATACGATACAGAATCCAGAGACAGACGGTGCAGAGTGCAGGCCGAGACGGAACTGTAATTACTCATAGTGCCACAATGTAGAGGTTTCCAGTTTGACCATGAAAATGACATAAATAATCGTGTCAAGCCTCTACTCTCGATGCTGATGGTATTTCCTGTGCAAAAACTATTGCTATTGCTATATGGATTATGCAATCGTCTGTACTCTGTTATATATTATATTATCGTATATGTAGAGATACCTATTCGAACAATCCCAGTTCCAGCTCGTCGTTAGTGAATGGGAAGGAAACAATATCTTTCTCATGCCATCCAACGAGAGACTTGGACTAATATGGAAAATAAACACCTATTCAGAGATGCGTAAATGTATACATATTTTCCACATACATACATACATGCAAACACAAAGTACGATACGATACAAACGGAATACGGATATACGTTTACATTTACATGTACACAGAGATACGTAGTAAGAGGAGATGGGAGTGAGTCAAGTCGAATGGCCGATTGTAAATACGCTCGGAATTGAAACAAAGCAATTAAAATGCGTATATACCGTGTACATACATTTGTATTTGTAGGTACATGGGCAAGGTAAAGTAGAATATCCCAATGTGAATGGTATTTTGTTTGAGAGAGAGAGAGAGAGAAAGAGATGGTGATTCCGTTGGTTTTCTCTGTAGACTGTAGACTCTACAGTGTAGAGTGTAGCTGTATAGAGAGACTCTGTGTGAACGAAGATGTCTTGGATGAAGTTGTAAATAATACAAAATATAATTAATAGGATTGAAGCTCAAAAAACGATTAGATTCGGAGAGGAAATGGGATTTCTTCAACTTTATCTGTGTATGTATATGCTGAGTAATAGGTAAAATTCCTCATGTATTGTCTGTACTGTACTCTACTCTGTACTCTGTACAATACACTCAAATTTCACATTATAGAAATTTATTGCACATTTTATGATTATTTTCATACATAGAGAGAGAGTGAAAAAAAGTCTATTTTTCTGGATTTGATGACCTGTGCGGGTCTTACATATTTGCTCATCATTCATGTATAGGGACAGCCTATACATAGTTTACTCATTGACTGTTGTTCCATTCCATGGATGGTCTATAGAGAGTCAGAGACGTATCATAATATTATATATGCAAGTGTGAGAAATGAGAATGGTTTTCAAATTTTCAGACTCAAATGAGGAAATTGAGAATGAAGAATTATCTTCTATATGTACAAAATACTGCTTACTTACTTATGATTAAATTGCATTAGTCACTTGCCTTTGGAATTAAGTTTTCTCATCTAAATCTAAACATAAAAGAAGAAGAAGAAGAAGAAAATAATGATAATCTACTGGAATGGTTTGCAGTGTGATGAGGTTTTGAGGTCTGTGGTTCATTTAACTCATGGGAGCACATATTTGCTGCCATCAAATCAAATGCCTCGTGAAAAAGAACTGTTTAATGTAGAAATTGTCTGAGTGTATTCATATTTGTATGTGAAGTAGAGTGAAGCATTCTAATAAGTATTGACTAGACCTTGAGTCTGAGTTTGTAATAGAGGATGAGAAAATGGGAAATCACCCGAGACAAAAGCAATTGTTAAAAACCCGTCTGCAAATTAAGTACATATACATGCGGATGAAATACAATACCAACTGCCTTTGCCTTATTATTCTCTCTCTCTCTCTCTCTCTTGTCTTTCTCTCCTTCTCTCTCTCTGAATGCAATTTAAAAATATACTACTTATTTCATCATAAAGTACAAACTACCAAAGTTTAATGCAAACACGAGAATTGAGACAGTCATATTGTACAATCAGTTCAAGAAATTCCAAGTTGTCGTAAAGGTTTAGATATCTCAACAACACACGACTCTCCACTTCTCCTTTCATTTCGTTCATTCATTCAACCATCCTCTTATTCCAATGCACTTGTGTTTCATGTTTCATGTCTCATCCAAACAAATTCATACAGCACAAAAAGTACACACACAGTCTCTCTCTCCTTCTTTCTCTCTCTCCCTCTCTCTCTCTCTCTCTCTCTCACTCTCTCTCTTACACACACACAAAACAATATTACTGTTTTAATTTTAACTAAACATTCAACTCTCTATCAACATGAGCCATCAAATATCTCTATATCCCACATCAAACATGACCATGCCATGTCATTTTAACTGCATGCCAAGATGCAATATCCGTCTATCTGTCCGTCAACTCACTTGATATCTGTTGAGACTTTTCATGTATTTCATATAATATACATTCTAAACATCTAATGAATGTTTTCAATGTCCGCCCTCTTGTCACACACACACACACACATTTCTCTCATATTCAATAAACTCGGCTACATTTTATTCTTCCTGTTTCATTCACATACATTTTATTTATGCAACTTTTTCAAATTTGTCTTCATTTTTACTACTGTACGTAGTACATATATAGATATACATAATTTACTTTTGAAACTCTTTTGCATAAAATATTTTACCCCAAAAACAAAAGCGCTTGCTTGGTCTGAGCAAAAACTGCTTGACAGCACAGCTGAGATTGAGACTAAAATTCAATTGCAATTGTGTTCGTCAGTCTGACCAAACAAATATATACATACAGATATAAATGTTGTGAGAGGGAGCACATTATTATAAAATATTATTCTGATACTATATTAGCTGATGCAGCAGAAAGAAATCTAAGATGGAAAATGGAATCGACATTGTTTATACGGGTTTTATGCATAAGACTTCAGACACAAGTTGCAAGGTTGGAAGTAAAAGACAGACGAGCCGTAAAAAAGACATACATAAGAGGTCAACTTTACATGCTTGGAAACTCGGTGCATATTTATTCATTATATATTATATATTGTATCTTCTGCCATGGAGAAAATATCGTACAAAACAAAAAAGTATTATATGAAGGTCTCAAGAGTCAATTGTACATGACGAAATAGCGGATGACTCTGCATATGCAAATATGCATGCACACAAGAGAACGTAAATGTTCCTTAGCATTTGGCATTGACATTTGAGTTTCAAACAAAAAGAAAGTAGAAGAGTAGAGCCACTTTGTGGAGAAAATTTTTCTTGTGTGTGTGTGTGTGTGTGTGTGTATTACTGTGTATGATGCTTCCCATGTGGATATTGATGTTCCTGATGATAGTTTGGATATGATTATGACTATCCACAGCATATCTGCATATGAAAGAGGTTTGCCGCATGTGGGCCAAAAAAAACTGCGTCCAGCGAGAGGGAAGGAAAAAAATCTCTGTAGAATTGTAGACTATCCCTGAAATATAATATAAATATAAATATCCTACATGTGGACAGTTGACATGCAATGCGTTTGTTTGTATGTACACAAGATCAAGATGAGATGTATTTATGATGTCGATTATAACCAAAATATCTGTAGGTATATGTATAAATACATCCATAGAGCCTTTTTGGCTGGTCTAGTGTAAATTAATCCATAATGTGTATGAAAATAAAAATATAAGTAAAATAAAACTAGTTGTATAATGAATTAGTATCAGATCTGATCTGTGTACAGCAGTGTACTCATAACTATTAACAAAGTGTCATCTAAAAATCTACAGTTTAAACTTTAAAGGCTGCTGTAGTAAAGTCAGAGTCAAAGCCAAGTGTCATTCATTTGATTCTATGTATATGATTTCCATGTGAGACATGAGAGACAGTGAGAGCGAGAGAGAGAGAGAGAGAGAGATAATTCGATTTGTTAGTTTAGTTACGCATTCATGTATCCTTCAACTTCAACTTCCACTCAGCAACGACAACGGCAATCACATGCACATCCCACTTAGTCCAAGTACATAATAGTTTCTATACACACACATTTAATTTATAATGGACAAGGAGATCACATCATATCATATCATCATCATCATAATGGCATTAAGTCGGCTTGCCAAACTATTTTACGATTCACAGAGGGAAAAAAAAGTTGCTATCTCCTATCTACACATCCTCGTACACACACACATGTAACTAATACTAATATGGGTATGAATGAACTACAAACTATAGATAATTGTAATTCGTTGGAGATTGGATGGAGGATGAGAGAATGAGTGAGTGAATGAGGGAATGTGTGTGTGTGTGTGTGTGTGTGTGTGTGTTCAGGTAACAACTTTGTTATCGTGATTATTGTGAGTTTGTTTAAGTATCTATGATCCGTGTACATAGACGTTGAGTTGTAGGCGGAAACTTTAGAGTTTTTAATAACTTAATAGAAGGGTCCATGTGGATGTTGTAAGTTACGCCGGCTTGTATGTACTCATGTATAAACTCACATGTAAATATATCTGTATATGTGTACAAATCAAAAAGACAAACTGCAATTACTCGTTTATTCTTTTCCCTCATCCATGCATAAATTTTACAAACAGTAAATTATCAACTCTTTCCCTTCTCTGTCAAAAATTAAAAAAAGTCTGTACAAAATGTTTACTATTTTACCTAGACAATTTTCCCCACACAGTTTCACAATAAAGATTATTTTATACACGGTCGTCTCTCTCTCTCTCTCTTTCTGTATGTCTCTGAATTCCGCGTGAGTGTAAACTCATGAGTTACATGCGAAAGATCAAGATGAGATACGCAAACTACAAACAAAAACAAGAGTGTGATGTTGTTTGCTGTTTTCCGTTTTCCGTTTTCTTCATCGATTTATTTTTGCCAATTTATCTTTTGAACTGAGCTGATGAACGTGCAATGAATACATCAGCAAGTCTACGGTTGATCTTTGTCTGAACATTGAACGAACATTGTTGGTCTGTCTGTCACTTGTCGTCAGGACATAAAGAAAAAAGACAGAGGGGAAAAGCGGATGGAATGTTGTGTTGGTTGTGCCTACCTCTACTGTCTACACACCATCCACCTCATTTCTTCATTTCATTTCATTTACATAAGCAAACATGGAAAGAAAAGTCAAAGAATGTCTCCTCTGTATAAGACATTAGAAAATGTCTATAGACACGGAGAATATTCAAATACTGCAAAGTTAAAGTCTGTGTCGTCTCATGTGTGTGAGTAAAGGGTGGAAGCGGTATAAAATAAAATGAAATGGAAAGTCACATGAAATATAACAAAAAAAAAATGAGTGTAAAGGATATGTTGGGTTGAGCTGGTACATATATACCGCTGTATATACAGATAGTTGGTCGGATTGAGTACATTTTGTTTGCTTGTGTATATAGAAACAACAAGTGAAAATGTTTTGTGTTGGAGAGGAGGGAAAACTAGAGAGAGAGAGGGAGAGAGAGAGAGAGAGAGGTAAAGATGTTTGCAGTTGATGACTCGGATCGGGAATTAGCATTCAGAAGTCATTATTAGAAGAGAACATCCCCCATCTCATCATTTACCAACTCATTTCTATATCATTAAAATCCTTATCTTGTCCTTAAACCTATATAACATCTATTGACTGCACTAAGTAGTCACTTTTCCCCCTCTCTCCATCCAACTTGACTTCTCTCTCTTGTGAGTTTCGAATTTTCTCACTTTTTCCCAAACGAATTTCTTCTTGCCCACCTATTCTAGAGAGAGAGAGAGAGAGAGAGAGGGGGGGAATAGAGAGCAAGTTGTATGATCTACTATTCTATTTGACTACAGTATTTACTTACACACTCGTTTTCGTTTTACATATATGTACTCACGCGGATTTTATATGGTTGTTGGTTGATGATAGCTTTGATGAAGATGTAAATTCAAACTGACAACGATAATTCTGAATGCAATGCACGCTTGAAGACCACCGCGATTATAAAATAACCATCCATAATAGCCAAAGCTACTCTCTCTCTCTCCTTCTCCGTCTCTTTCTCTCGTACAACATTTACGATTTGAAGGCTCTGGGAATGATGAGAATAATTTCACATTTAGTTCATACTTGAATTCATGTATCACATTGGTCTCCTCTTCACTGTACAAGTTGTAGACAGTACAACTCTACATTGTGCACGGATAGACTGATATATATCAATTTTGAGGGAGAAAAAAAGCAGTGCAGTTTGTTAGATATCTTCTTATTATCGCCTATCTAAACTCTAATATCCGAACTCACCCCTCCTCCCCCCATCATGTTTATACATTTAATCATGGATATCCATGTATTCTCCTTTCTTTTGCATATACGATAGCTTTACATAAAACTATAGTGTGGGTATAAATATAAAATGTTTCCGTACTGTGACTGTCATTTCTCGTTCTCATTGCATTGGGGTCATCACTTTAGTGCAATAGATGTTTATATTGGAGGAAAATATGTGTAGTAAAATTTTCTCAAGTTGCTCGCACTCTCTGTATCTGAATCGCATGTATATATAAGTACATAATGTATAAACGTTAAGACTAACGATTTCAGATTTTAGCAGTTCACTATATGTTCACTCCTTTTTTCTAGCGTTTATGTCCGAGTGTGAGAGCGTGTGGTGTTGTGTATCAAATATTGATGTGTATGCACACAGCTGTTAGACTTAGAAGTACAGGAAGAGGAAGATATATAGAGAGAGCATAAGCTAAAGTGGTACATAATCAGATCATAAAAAGTTTCAATAAAATCCAGTGATGCAATATGAAAAAGTGCAGTTAACTTACCGGGACCATCCAGCAAGTTGCAGCATATCTTCTCAACTTTTCACATTTTATTTCCTCGGTTATTTTGACTTCATATGTACAATGTACAATGTACAATGGAAAACTGAAAACTCACACACACGAGACAAGAAAACAGAGAAAGAGAGAGAGAGAGTTTCTCCACAAATCCTTCCTGATTCCAGTCAATTGTGTCCACTCACAGATTTCAGTTAGCAATTATCCACACTGTATTATCCATGAATGAACGATGATGATGAATTATTAATAGATTTATCATTTAATCATTTATTGTTGATCTCGAGCAAAAAAAACGTGTCGTTGTGAATGCACTGGTGATTCGTAAGATAATTCGTAATTCACAATTCACAATTCAATAATAATCCGGTAAATTGTTTATTATTATTATTGATATTGCTATATAACATGAATATAAATTTGAAACCAGTTCGATAATCCATCGTGTCAATGTCAAGGATTCAAAGAAAAAAAAATGACTCGGTTTAACTGTTGTGTGTTGTAGATTGGAGATGGTAGAAGAAAGTGTGGGATGAGAGAAATGTACAGATCGTATCACATCAGAGTGACAATCGAATTTATAAATTTTTGTTAATAATTTATATTATATTTGTGTGTTGCGTTGCACTGAGGGGGTTTATAATATCTGTATCGTACATATGAGAAATGGATGGCACATGATGTTGTTGGTCTGCTATAATCCCTTGTGAATGAAGGGATACATATAATTTATATGGATATAATTGTCAGTCATTGGAGTCTGAATCACACAGTCAACTGTAAAAGCTGTAAAAGTTTTCACAGTCAAACGATTAAGATTGACACCACGGAACGAGAAGGAGAAAAGAAAGAGAGAGAGAGAGATGAGAACGGCGAGTGAATCACACGTCAACTCACACAACTATTGAACAAGCACAATCAGAATCAGACAGAGTAAGATATATCATAATATTTTATAGAAGCTTTCGGCTCCTCTTTCTCTCTCTCTCACACACACACACACACACACAATATTCACATTTACATGCTCCACGACACAAAATCTGGTTGGAAAAAGGAAAAATAATGTACTTATAAAGATTTTTCTCCACCCTTTTTCCCTTCTTCTTGTGTAATGTGTAAATATGTATATAATATACCTATGTATATCGTAGAATGTAGAGTAAAATCTCTTTCCTTGTCACTTTTTTCTCCTTTCCAACAACAACAAAACTTGCAAACTTGTCCGTTTTTTTTACTTTCGTTTTCCCTCGTCTTCTTCTTTTTTTTCTTCGTCTTCCTTTGCTCTGGGTATTTCTTTCGAGTAGTTTATGGTTCAAGATCAAGATTAATGATGTTCAATTGAAATCATCGAGATGTTTAAAATGGTTCGTGCTGTAATTTTCTTATCAACCGCAACACACACAAACAGATCACCTCTAATTTATTCGCATTCCATACACTCTCATCATATATGTAAAGTAGTTTCCCTTTCCCTCCAGAATCCAACACTAGAAAAACGTGTATTATATATTTTCTTGGGTTTTCCTCTCATTTCCAGTAATCGAGCACGATCAGTTTTTTTTGTACACAAAAGGTGATCTAAATTTATTTATGCAAGATATGTATATACTTTGCCATGTGGGATAGTCGCTTGCTTGGTGCTTTTTTATTTTGATGTATAGTAATAGCAAAAGGAAATGGAAACCAGCTGGGGAAAAAAAACTAGAGTGAGCGGCACAATTATTTTTCAATAAGTTTCAGATATTCCGATATAAATCATCACTGCACGACCACCAAAAAATCAACCACGTTGATCAACTTTTCTCTTCCTTTTGCCGACTCAAGATTTCTTCTGTTTTTTTTTTTTTTGATAATAGGAAAATCCTGACAAAAACAATAAAATAATTTGATACTTTTTCTTTTTCTTTTTCTTTTCCTTGCCTTGCCTTGCCTTGCCTTCACTCTTCTCAAAGTTGATAGTGAAAGTATATACACAAAAGGATGGGAGAGAAAAGTGTGTACAGATGATCGTAAAACTTGATGGATTTGTGACTGACTTGTGTGTGTGTGATTTAAGAATGAAGAGAGTGGGTTAAAAGTAGCACATTTATGTTTATAAAGAAAAGAGTACTTGAAGTAATTATCAAGTGGTGTGTGTTTTGTTGAGCTATATTACGGCGGAGAGGGGATACAGATTGTGTGTGGTGTACGTGCGAGTAGTCCATGAGGTTAGATTTATTACATGATGACGGGAGCAATAGCACAGATCAAGTGAGTTGTTCTTCTCCTTGTGATCGAGTCTAAAGTTGTGGGTTGGGATGGGACGGTCGGTCTAGGAATGGGAAGCTCAACACACGTAGACTCACATAAACTTGATATGTAGCTAAACACTAGCTAAACACTGTTCTTGTTACTCTCCAAGTTCAACTTGAGACTGTGAGTAAAAACCTAAAACTAAAGGAAAAGGAAAACGAGTATGCCTTTTCTTTTTTATATAATAATATGTAAAATCATGAGTCTCAAAGCTCAAAGTATCTTATTATAAGTTGGGCACAAGAAGAGTCAGAGTCAGAGTCAGAGTTTGATCAAGAATTGTAGTTATATAAGCTTTGTAGCTTTTGCCGTCCGTCTTTTGCTCTTTCTCTCTCTCTTTTGGGCTTGTATGTGTTGTGTACTGCTAGTGTAATGCTGTAATGCTGTGGATGCTGGGTGTTCGTTGGTGCGGGTGGCTTGCTTCAACTCAACTCGACTCAACTCTTTGCTCAAATACTAAAAACTCACTGCTAACCTATAATACTCATACACTAGACTAGAGTCAACAGCTATGCGTGCATTCTATGTATATATGTACACGTCCATAATAGTCTCTATCATTTCATTTCATTTCAATGCATTGCATTGCATAACATATACGCGTATACTTGTACTTTACTTACTTTACTCCTCATTCAAAACACCCAGAGTCATTTAGAAATACAAATACGTTGGCTTTGGTTCGCATTTCATTCAAGTGTTCGTAGTGTCATGTGTAAATGTGTATATTAGTAGACATTTAGTATGTATATTATGCATATGCATTTTTCAACCTAGTCCAGTCTAACAATAAGTATCTAAGTATGTATAGACTTTGAATAACGTTATAAGGCGTAAGTGTGTGGTGTGTCTATGCGTATGATTATGATTATTCGTCTTTGTACATTGTACAATAGCGCTTTAGGTAAAAGCCATAATATTGTCGACAGGAGTGTGGGCAAAGTGAAGTTAAAACATATCATTCTCATTTGATCATGTGTAATGAATGTCCAATGTCTAATGTATTTTGACTGCAATATCATTTTCAATTTGTCAGAGATGATATGAGAATGATTCACAGTGTCCCTTCTCATTATCCTTCCTTTCCCTCTAACATACAAACGCACACATGCACACGCACACACACACATTGCACATGGATTGTGTTTTCTTATTTCTATCCTTTTTTGCATTGCACACGTATGTACAATAAAAAAAAAGGTTTTGGTTCCATGTGGGGGGAATTATGTAAACAAAAACATTTTAATCTGAATATTTCTTGATTTCCCATGCCCCAAATTCAAGTATTTGTTGATTTGTTGATCGTTTGACTTCAACTGGTCTTCAATCAACTAATGAAAATGCTACATTTGTCTTTTTCGACATGCGGTCATTCTATAGTAATTCCAGATTGATTTCAACTTGGATTCTATTGAAGGTTGGAGAGATAAGAGTGAAAGCGTAAAAGCTGGAAGGGGTATCAAGTAACAACTGACGATGAATTCCAAATCTGAAGGGTGATTCAGTCAACGTATCACTATAAAGTCTCAAAAAAAGGAGAATTTCATGTGATATGATGCAAATATATATATTTATTTCAGTATTTTGAAAGGTTCAAAAGTGATGTTTGATATGATATGATGTGATGACAAGATTATTACAGAAAATGACTTTGAAACTTGTATTTACGACTAAGAATGAAGATGAATGGGTTTTTGGGGCTAGAAATTATGAGTAAGCCATCCACATGTGCGTAGTGCATGTAAAGAGAATTGTCAATATCCGTGTGTACTGTGAAGTTGTGTAGTTGGGATGTCAAGAATATGACTACAATCAACGTAGATTTATAGCATGGCTCGTCTGACGTGTCGTTGAATTTATTATTGTTTTTATTAAAATATGGTCATTCCAGATTGACCAATCATTGTATATCGTATGTAATTTACCCCTGACATTTAAAAGTCTCCTCTTCACTTGACTTGGTTTGGTATACGGCGTATTTGAATCTGAATTTTGAGAACGAACTATATAGATATCGTATCATGACATAATGCGAATATGTCTACCAAAACCCAAAACTTCAGCTTTGCGAGACATAAGTATATAGAGTGCTGTCAATTATATCCACCACAATTACTACTAGTTATCATATACTTTAAATAATTAGGTGTTTGCTTCATGTTTTAAGACTTAAGAAGAAAAGTTTACTTTTACTCCCTCACCATACTTTTACTTGTGCTTAACTTTTTTTTTTTTGCAAAACACGAGAATGTACATAAGTATACTATGTAGTGAACTTGATTAGCCATTTTTCTCATTGTCAGTTTCATAAAGTAGCATGTAAGAGATCACAAAGATGCAGACCTCTAGTATTATATATTATATTCACTCTTCCCATTATTATGACATGCATGTAATAACTGATGCAGTTTTTCACGCCAGTTATAATTTAATTTGCATTTTCGGCGAATTACAGTGTGAGTGTGTGAGGATTGAGAACAAGGTTTGGAGCTGGAGGTTGTGGGTGGAGTCAATTAAAGCTGGTTTGTTCTGTCGTCTGTCGGTATATTTTCGGTCCCTTTGTTCATTGTTTGAAATCAGTGAATATAAAAATCCTCAGTGACTTTGAAGATTATTGGAGCTTGCCAGGCCAGTTATATAAATACGTTTGCACAAACTCTCTCTCTCTCTCTCTCATTCTCACATCATTATCTCTAAGTTGAAAAAATAACACAATGCAACATTAAGCACAGCTTTAGTTCCATACGCGTACTGAAAATTCTGCGCGCATTTAAATCCCTCTTGAAATTACACCAAAGTATGAGATTTATTGGCATAACTCTTTTAATTGATACAGACAGGATTTCAAGACCGAGTCTGCTTCTTTCTCTTGAGTTTTTGACATTTATATATCTGTATTTAGATGATGAAGGTCACATTTTACATTTTGCCCTGCAAAGAAAATGACAATGAAAATAATCCGAATAACCGTTTAAATACCTTCAAGTACTAATAATTATAGTTGGCTAAGTTGTCGGGATTCCCAATGAATATATATAGACAATGAAAAACAACAGGAAGCAGCCGCCTATAAGCTCCATTTTCTTACTCCAGATTACAAATTACAATGTAAGTACTTTGTATACATTCGTAGCAAATAATTGGTGAGAAAAAAACTGAAAATTGATAATGTGTGTGGTAAATTGAAGCGGCGAGACTTCAAGGACCAGTTTATCAAACCATGAAATTTATTAAGGACGTACTAATTTGAATAGTTATGTTACATATAATAAAATCAAAGCGGCCATTATATCTATTAAATATTTGAATGAGATCATTGAATGACTGCAAATTCCCACTTGTTATTATAAAATCCTGTGCTAACTAAACTAATTTTCAATCCATCCATTTTAGACAAGAGTTGAATGCTGAATCTGTCGAATGAAATATTGCATGCACGGACCAAAAGCTGGGAATTACAGATATGTTTTTTTAATGCTCATAAGTATTCTACAAATTAATTAATTTCTGTATAGTTTATTCTACACATGTATCTCAGTATGAACTTAATCTGTAATATTTTGAGGCTCTCATTGAATTATTCAATTACGAAATACATCAATAAGAAAACCGACCAAAGCGGTTCACAATAAAGCGAGAAATTAATAAGGGCTACTGAATTTTGTAATAATAACAAAGCTACCTCCACTCTTGATTACAGGTCAATCATTGGCGCAAGGGGAAATAAAATGGACCATATAATTTCAAATGAATGCTAATCAACACGGCATTTTAACAACATTACATAAAATCATATAAGGTTAAAACATGTAAAAGCCAAATGTATGAGGAATCTTCTTGAGATAGATAATAGATACAAACAAATGCAGGAGAAGACGATTTTCCTGTGTTGTGACTGCGGGGACTGGTGAGATTGAAACCTTCCAAATGAAGTATAAGTATGTAAATACCCACAATTATTTCAAGGCTCATGAAACAAAGTACCCATATACACATGTCCATGTGTGTTCAGTATTTGAGCAAGGGAAAAAGAAAACAGGGTTCAAGATTTGAGTTTTATTTTTTGTGTACATACATATCTTAGTGTCTGTCATTTCAGATTTCCTGTCGCTGTATATGTATAAAATGGTTTTACACTAGAAAATATTCCAATCACAAGTAAAAGGTAGTTATGATATCAACTCCAATAAATCCATATGTGTTTAGGCCAAAAACATTATCCTTCCTCATTACCATCAGACGCCACAAAATGTACAAACAAACAAAAAAGAAGTTACATAATACGTATATTCAACTATAGTTACGGGGATTGTGGTTAGTTATTTTTCACCGTCTCCATTTGAATGATGAGGGAAGGTCGATATTTGATCTCGGTGAGTCAGTAGCCATGCGGTTAGTTCAAATACATATGAATATATACATATGTATAGAAAATTAACATTACATTTTTTGGATTACACGTATAGGATATTACGTAGCGTGTGAGTCTATTCCAGACGACAATCAAAGAGTCGCTTTTACTTACGCACGCATGTGGGAATAAAATGTCAAAATGTAGTTGGTTGGTGATATCGTTCTATTTAGTTTGGTTTGTAGTCTATATAATTACTAATCCTGGTGATAGTTTCTTGGAGTTTGTTTCTGGAAAAATCATTGTATACAAAAAGGGACAAACTTGTTTTTTAAAAACTTGAATGTGGCTTTTTGAGGCAAGTTCTTATAGAGTAATGTATAGATTCTTTGACTTCTTGTTTAATTTATTTTCCTAAAAATTTACATGTAGTAAAGCTTATGCGGTAAATTATTATGAGAGAGAAACTTTTGTGTGTCTAACTTTTTGATTCCTTGTGAGTTTCCTTCTTTCTTGCTAGTTTCAAAACGTTTCTCGTCAATACAAGGTTTTTAGTACAGTATTGTGTGTTGGTTTGTTGTGTTCTTACTCTCAATTGGTAATAAATCTGTCGAGTATCAATTAATGAACCTTTGGAAGAAATTTAAGTCTTAATGTACTAGATTTACGAAACATCTTTTTTTGATTAATGTTCTAGTTCTTGTTTTCTCACAAGTCTGTAACTACATTTCCAACAGAATTCGTGTACCATTAGGCAAATTTGCATGGGAAATTTCTCCTTGTTTCTGCATACTAAATCGATTATTGAGAAATGATGTCTTTGGGCGAAAGAAAATCTCTTCATACTCCATGCAAATATATACTCGTAGAAATGATTAGCAGATTCATGCTCAGCACGGAAGTCTTTTCTACAGTATATTGTACAGATAAATGTATAAATATTGAACCGTGTATATCTTTATAGCTCATAGTTCTGCCAGATATTCTATTTAAATTTAGACGGACACCTTAATTTACGAGTTTGAGTCTAGCTTTCCGTGATCCTGGAGTGGCTTTTGACTTCATGTATGCAACTAATTAAGAAACGTTACTCGGAAAAACGAGCAAATTAAAACGGGTCTACATACTATGTACATAATACAGAGAAGGTACTCGTTTCTCTCTGATGATGTCCCGTAAATATATATATATTTACAACTACAATTGCAATGTGATCCTCAAACAATATCGTACATTTCTGCAAAGGATTTTATTGGCAAACTTATTTAAATTACTATTTAATTAGATGTGTATGTATAGTGACGTTGTATTATTCAAAATTTGTGAGCTTGAGTCAAGTTGAACGTAGAAGAATGAACGTTTTATAAGTTATAAGGCCATGTCAGACTTGGGTGGTCTTTTGGTCTTCTTCTATGCTGCTATTCATTTAGAAATGATCCTCCGTTTTGGTTTTGTCACATACCTAATATGCAAGAGAGAGAGAATGAGAAGAGCGAGTGAAAAGCATTGAATTCTCTTGAATTCTTGAGAAGACACACATATAATCAGTGCAAGTGTGTGGAGCTCAAGTGGTGCTGGAATGATACAGGCATTTCTTTTTCATTTCTCAATAGAGAGCCAAAGGAACGCAAGTCTATGGTAAAAGAATAGATAAATATAGTGTTTGGTACGTACGTATAGTTTGTGTAAGATATATAGGCATGCCCGGTGTATATAGATTAAACCCTTGCGTGACTCTCTCTGGACAAGTCTCCACACGGATTATTCAATTTCTTAACGTTGAAATTCAGCCTATTGTATTGTCGTTAGTTTTAGTCGGAGGATGCAATATAAATAATAAATATAATGCTGACGCGATTCATAAAGCCTTTTTATTAGGAGATCGAAACTACATACTGCTGAATTACATTAGATGCCATCTGCTGCGCCAAAGAGTTACATATTCTGCAGGAGGCCGGAGACAAAGATTTTTATTGCCGGAGAAAAACCAGGTGTGTATTTATTTGCATAGAATCTGTACACATTTATGGATGCAAGATGAATTCAAGGTTCTTACAAAAAGGATAATCTTATTACATTATCAATAGAAACGAGGAAATATAATATGTAAACTTGCAGCCACAAGCAAAACGGTGATGATAGTGACAAAGTCTATGGGCTTTGAAAGACTAGCAAAGGATTTCGTTGTTGTTGGTGGAGTTGGTTGAGTTGGTCCCGTTTGATCTGCAATCAATAAATGCAATAATGAATCCATACATGTGTTTTGTTAAGATTGAACGAATTGATGAAAATTTGTATTCATAATGATTAATTATGAAATCACTCAATACTTACATGGTCTTGTAGTCCGTAGTGTAGTATTTTTAACATCCTCATACGGTGTGACGACTATTTTATCTATTAATATGAAAGAGTCATCACTGGACGTCAAGTCAATCTTCAGCTCTATGTGAAACTACAGAGTAATAAATGAATTTGAATAACATGGTTGGCGTAATCAATTAAGAAAATTTAAAACATATAAGGAATATTATACTATAGTTCTTTACGGAAAAAATTCCAAAGCAGTCATGATCAGTGGGTGTACACTTATTCAGATCCACATAAAGGTGACTCCATTTCTGACCAATAGTACTGCAGTCTTCAAATCCCTCTTCTATATCGTTTGTACTTGTTCCATTGTCCCAGACACAGTTTGAAATCGTTTCTATCTTTGTATCAGCTTTGAAAATGGTGATACTGCTATTCCCGTGTAAAAAATAAGTCATGTTAAAGCCAGAAACTGTACCCGGACTGTCAAGGTACCGAATTTCTGGTGTCAATTCGAATGCTACTACATCAGCCAAGGCCCAAATACCTTCAGCAGAAGCGAAGTCGAAATTTTCCCAGAAGTCAGTTGGTACTGGATTCTTTAACTGTAACGTTTCTACACTCTTCTTGAGCTCCGTTTCTTCTTCTCCGTAGAAAAACACATTTTTCGTTACCGTCCACGGGCCATGAGTATCGGTATCATTTACAATATCCAACTCTGTAGCACATTGGCCAATGTCAACGTGTATGGCGAGTACAAAAACAGTAAACAAGCACAGAATCTTCATCATAATTTTAGTAAATTCCACCAAACTGTATGATGCAGAGCAATTTATAATTTTAAAGAGTCAGGAAAAACAAGTTGAATATTTGATATTGCTTGTGGATAGTAAAAAACTGAATAGAATTTCTAGCTATGGGATCAGAATGGCATTTCCGAACAGATGCAAAAACTCCCCCATTAAATTATGTCCATGATAAGGTTTTACATTGTCTTGAATTTATTACATCAATCGAACGTGTGTTAGATAGCAAAGATAACAGGTTGTTCTCTGTTATAAGTGTGATCGGAGGTACTGAACTACCGTGGATTTCCACAACTGTTTCGTTGTAAAAAAAGAGGCCAAAGAACAAACGGTGTTCAAGGAACTTTCCATCATATTGAATGTAGTCAATAAGTGATTATACAGATGAGCATCTAGGACTATTTCTCACGAATCTTCAAAATTTCAAACGATAGTATATAGTCATTAGCACAAAGTATTCAAGTTCGGATTAGATAAGCTTTAAACGTGATTGTGAAAACTAAATATGTACTCGGATTCATAAATACATTTGCAAATACACAACTCTCGGGAGGAACTTGTACGTACAATCGTACAATTACGCAAAAAGTAAATAAAATTTCGAGTTCTACTGAAAATTTGATCACAATGACTGGCTTATTTTATTGCAAAAATCATTAGAACAAATTTTCAATTATCGCTCATATGTCATGAGAAACAATCTAGAACTATTGTATTCTGTATACAATGAAAGCCATGATAGGTCGTAGCTAAAAAATAAACTATATAATTGGTCCACCTAAGGTTTTATAATATTGGAAAGACTAAATTAATTTTACAAAGTACAAGGGTCAATCTGAAACTATTTTGTCATTTTATTATTAATATGAGTAAAACACACAGGAATGTAATGTATAGAAATTGTGAAGTCATATAGTAAGAAACACAATAAAGGAAAAAAATTGGATACGTACATATATAAGGCCACTGGAAAACAATAACAAGGAAGTTCTAGAACCAAATATTAAATTTTTGTACTTTTATTTATTTTGACTCAAACAGTCCGAATCCTTTTGTTGCTCACAGCCTTCACACGACAAAGTTCAACAGGTGCATTCAAAGAAATCAGGTAATCTAACCACAAACGTTGTTTTGCAGACAAACTATCACCTGGACCTAAAATAAAGAGTTTTAGCTTTGTTATCAAGGGTTGAAACAATCGCAGCTGTTCATGACGTCAAATGGATATCCGATATTCAATGATCATTTTAATATTTATTCCCTTATACCTTTAACTTCTGAAAAAAGGCACGTTTGTCCATTCCATACCACGAGATCAGGGAAGCCGCTTCGGTAATAACGATAATTTTGTGAAAGTTTATCGCAGATACCAGCTGTGAACACATCAAATTTAGAAATGACTTATCCATAATTATAAATAATCGGATTTAAAATCATTCGAATTAACATCATTGTAGTTACAAACGTACCAATTAGCTGTAAACCCATGCTCTTGACCAGCGTCTACACAGTAATACAAAATAATCTTGTCATTCACTCTTTATTATTGTTGTAATGTATGTTTCATATGAAAAACAACTTCAGGACTGAGCATGCAAACATGTACTAGTATAATACTACGGTCGTATTTACCTTTAAATCTTCAAATGTTGCAAAAATCTTCCAATTCACAATGGATACTTTATTTAAATTTGCATTCCAGTTTTCTTCCATAGTTTCTAACGCTTTCTCAATGCTCCAATTGAATCGGAGATTCAGTAGTATATCATCGATGAGAGGCTGCCGTTGCGTACGAAAATCGTCGAAATATAAGTCAAGTGGAAAAGCTAAAAGATCAAAATAGATGAATAAAGTACATTAGAAATTTGAGGAAAGGTTAGAATTCATTGAAATACAGAAGCAAAAGATTCAACTGATCATTAATCTGGAAAACACTAACTAACCTTGATAAGGAGATTGGAAGACATCAGGTATTTTATCGTTATATATCACAGTCCAGAATAATAGTCCATAGATTGCTGACGGCACCGTACCCTCACAATGTACACCAAACATGTATCCTTGAGAGTTGTAATACTTTAAGGCGAAATCTTCAACACTCGACAAAGGGTTTCCACTGTTAGAATCTCCAAGAAATTTGGATTTTCCATACTCCCTGTCAAAACTTGAGAAAAAAAACAACAATCAATATTCACTACAAAAATTCAAAAATTAATCAAAGATTTCTTGCTCTCATCAAATCTCCAATTGAATGTAGTAAAGTCTCTTACGTGGGCATTTTTTCTCCTTCGATTGTTATTTCAGGTAAATGATTTTGAATTTGGAAGCTATTAAATCCCTCGACATTAAAAATTTCAACACATTTAAGTACTTCATCATCATCATCATCATCGTCATCTGGAGACTCATAATCCGTGGTAGATTCATCAGAACTGTCCTCCTTTTTACTACTTCTTGTTAACCTTTTCTTGGGCTTGGATTTCTTTTTGCTGTTGTGTTTCTTAATCTTTTTCGGTGGCGGCACAGGTTTTAATTTGTCTAAACGTCCGGTCAGGTCCAATTTATAAGAATCTCTTGTGTGTACATCCATGAGGGCAGTCTTTATTACTTGACGAACTTTAGCTTGTGCCACTTTAAGATGCTTCGAATTAATGACAAGACGTTCATACCATCGACCCCGATAGTGAGGTAAATACATACTCTGTCCCAACAGAAAGTTTAAATACGAATTGGCCTTTTCATAATTTTTCGCCTTTTGAAAACCTTCTACACCTAACCAACAGATCTTAACTAATAGACTTCCTGCGACGTATGCTCTCAAAAATAACGGTAACTTTTTGTTATTCTCTATTATTTCTGGTGTGTCTAGCAGAACTTTTAATTTCACCATAGCCTCTTCGGCAACTTCACAACACTCATCCCACTGTTTTGAGTCTGTATAACTTAGAATATCCGTGTGAAGTGACCATGCTTCTTGAAATCTAGAATAGAATGTAAGAAAAAGGTATTAAATATAACAACTATTTTATACCACAGATGCTGAATTTGTATTTGGAAAATTGTGCATTATGTAAAACTCAAACAAATAAAAGGGAAAAGTTGAAACTTACTCTAAAATATCTTCTCGTTTCCCATAAATACGTTGTGATTTTGTAATTGTATAATGTGGAAATTCCATTGTCCCATTTTCACTAAGTAAAATTGTTAATAGTTGAGTTGTTGAGTTGTCTGAAGCGACAAGATCCCAATAGTTTGGTGGAGAGTAAAGAATGAAGATGCGAGAAAATAAATTTTTAGGAGTTGTAGAGATTTTGTAAGCTGGACCAACTTCTTTCAAAGCACTGTAAATTGTTATAAAAATAAGATAAAAATATACCCATATTTTACACAAAGTGAAAATACAATAAAATAGAAACATGTAGATGTGCATTTAATTTACACTTACGCTTTGTATATAATATCAGACATGGACCCTTGAAGCGTTGTTTGAGTTTCTGTCGCCTTGATGAGAGCTGCTTTACATTTATCTTTATTTTTACTCTTTCCAGGAGCACTTATGTGAAGTTTTTTACATAGATCATCCATACCAGTTTGACTCAGTACGTCTAATAATTCATCCAGTGGCATTACTTCCTCTAGAAACAATAACTCATTAAAACGGTAAGTAGTCTATTAAAACAGGGAATAGAAAATGATTGACATTCAAATTTCTACCAAGCTATTCATTCACCTTTGATTTCAATCAAAAACTTTTGAGCATGCAGTTCTTGAAAAAATGGAGATAAATCTTTGGCAATATCTGCAAAGACAATGAAATTCATTATTTGGATGAGAACAATGATTTCATAACTAAGTAGTAAGTCATTATTGCAGTTTATATGTGGGAAAAATTTAAACTTACCTGGATATTTGACAGCCGATAGTTTCTCCCATTTCAATTTTCTATTTGCTAAGCGTACGTACAAACATTGTGAAGGCCTGGATAGATTACGAAATTTTTCTACTATATCCAAATCATGTGGGTTGAACAAATGAGTATTATGAGAATCTTCTAAAACATGCTCAAGAACGATTAGGAAATTCTTTAAATAATAGGGATTTGGAGGTACTGATGGTTTTGCGGTAGCCCACAAAGCTTTGAGAGGAGATTTGATTGGTGTCTTTTGTTGTTGAATACTTGAGCTACCCTTTTTTGTTGGGGTTTGTGATTTTGCTCTATTCAAACGTTTTATAGGTGAAAATTGATTGATTCTAGCCTTGGGGGACTTGATTGGCGTTTTTCGGGTTTTAGAAGTTGAATTTGATTTTGTTGGAGTTGATAAAACATCCCAAACAGATTTTTTTGTTGGAGTTGAGTCAATTTCAATTCTTTGAGGTTCCGCATCATAATTTGATGATCCAGTATTGTTACTACTTTCTTGTAATAGCTGTTGCGAGTCATTATCAGTCGTCTCTGAACATTGAGATTGTTCCAATATAAATTTAAAATCAATTATTCGAATAGCCGCATCAGAATTCTCATCCGCAATTGAACCATTGAGATCTTCTTCCAATTCTTGATCCGGTTCTATTAATGGATTGAATTCATTCGAATCTTGTTCTTCATCCTGAGGGACTTCAGGTTCGATTTTAGCCGTGTATAATTTAGGAACAACAACCCAAGCAGGAGCTTTCAGTGGACTATTAGAATTGCAATCTTCTGGACCAGAATCAAGTAAATCCACTACTTCAATCGGGCCTCCTCTAGATGATGATGGATTCTGGGGGGTGACCTTCCTTCGGTTTTTATTTCGTTTTGTAGTACTCTTTTGTGCTCCATTTGATGAAGATTTATTACTACTACTATTATTATTATCATTATTTGAACCTGGTTGTCGAGTAAAAAAGTGTGTTATTTTCTTTTGGTCACTAGGTACTGGACCAAAATTTTTAGATTTTGCATTATTTCTGGACATGATGAATGACAATATTGACAATTACTATTAACATTAAATAAATGTATGAAAAAGAAAAAAAAAGTGTTTTAGGCGGGGAATGGTCCATATATATACATGTGTAATATGTGTATATGTTCTTCTTCGTCCTCCAATGATGTAGAGATCATCTACATCTGAAATAGTCACACATGAAACAAGTGTCATTATCAACAAATCAACGATATATATGCTAAATAATTAAACAAATTATTTAACTGTGGTATAATGTATAATAACTACTTGTAGCTGTTTGTTTATATTAATTTATGTTAAATTTGATTAACCTATTTGCAAGAGGATCCCATCATCATGACAAAAGACGAGTCAATCTGCTATCGTATATTTTGAGTACAAAGTCAACAAGGAAATACTTCAAGTACTTGCGTTTCTTCTGTCAATCTTTCTATCTGTCCTCTTCCAAAGGTCATCATTGTGGTGAACAAAATAAAACAGAAGCGACAAAATCTTTTGTTATTCTACGACTTTTCTACGAATATTTTAAACTCGTATTCCCTCGTCATATTCCCTCAGTTCGAAGGTAAATTGGTAGGGGCCAGTGCCATGTACTACGTAAAAAATTTGTATATACAATATACGCTTTTGCTATATGAAGTCGTGGATGAAAAAAGGGATCGGATACGAGTTTTTACCTTTTTACACAGTTATATGAAGAAGAACATTGGCTATTTTATAGAAAAAATTAGAAGTCTGTAAAAAAATTGTAAATATTTTCAATTAATTTACAAAGTTTAGTTAAATTCAAACAAAGTATGATTTCTTTGTTGTGATTTTTGAATTACAAAATCATCGAGAATCGCCGTCGGCGCCAAAACGGCCAAAAAGGATAACTCAAATATCTTTTAATCTAGAAAGTCGTATGCGGTCCCTTTTGTATCCACGACTTCATATTTCATTATTTTAATATACAGGAAAAATCCCTTTGTTAGGGAGTGAAGATATAGAGAGAGTTTATATACAGTTTTGAAAAAAACATACAAAATTTTTTCGATATTCATGGAAAGTTTTTTTAGAAATTTCATGTATTTTGGAGGTCGTGCAATCAAATTCAATGTGTTAAAAGGAGAGAGAGAAACGAACATCATTCGGATTGAAATATTTAAGTAAATATATAGTGAAGTGGAGACAATTACATATATATTTCATTCCTCTCTTCGTCATTGGAAAATGGCCTGTTTAAATACGTTAAAATCAGAGATAAAATTAATTGAAAAAATATTTGTGAAAAATAATGAAAGATTTCAAGTTGTGTCTGCGAGTTTAGATGAATTAACATGTAGATTCATCTGTAAACAGGGGAAAAACCATGAAATAACTGCCAATATTACAGTAAGTTGATCAAGACTTTTTCATTTCAAAAATTATCATATTTTTTTTTCCTTATTAAATATAATTATTATTTTTTTTTTCATTTCATTTTGATTTGATATCTAATTCATGCATATTATAGAATGACATTTTCTTTAAAACATTATAGCCTATAATTTATAGAGTTTTAATATAATATTTTTAAAAAAAGTATGTGAAATCTACAGAGAAAGAGAATGGGAACAGATTTTGTCGATAATAATTATATTTTGTATGCAGTATGCAGTCAGTGTGTTTATATATGTATGTATATATATGTATACAGTGGGAAATCGTTGGTTCGTGATAGTCTTGTGGTAATCATCATCACCTGATTTTATAACGTGTTATGACTAAAACTTTCTTGTCAGGCAACGACCTACACCAATTTTTTTATTAATATTTAATTGAATTTATATAATATACTTAAGAATATGAAAACTAAATGTCTTTTCCAATTAAGGAAATACTATTTCATTTCACTATTTAATTTGAAAAGAAAAATGGTATGTTTAATGCATGAGACTATGGTATATACTTACTTAGTATAGTCGTTTTTCTCACATGAATTCATTGTGTCATGTCCTTCAAGGAGTAGTTTATTTTTGAACGTAAAAGAAAAAAACGTTTCACAATGAGATAAATAATGATTTTAAAACGTATTTAGTCATGAAAAGTAATTTGTTTGTCTACAAATATGTTTAACACGTTTGTTTGTTTTTAATATGTATCATTTAATACCATGCTCGATATGATAATTAATTAATTGTTTACCCTTTTATTTATTTTATTAGGAGACTTACCCTCACACACCTCCAGTTTGGTTCGCTGATACTGAGGATGGGAATGTGACTCAAGCTGTTCAACAATTGAGTACAACTTCGGGTCAAGACAATCATGTCTTGTCTCAAGTCAAAATTTTAGTAAAAGAACTGTGCCGTTTACAAGGTCTTCCAGAACCAAAATCAGATTTAGAAAAACTAATTTTGGATATTGTTGGAGATCCAGAAGTCGGTTCCACGTCAAATTCAAATTCCGCTAGCTCTACATCCGCTGCAAGTACAGAAACTGGTTCATCTGATGACATGGACTTGGAGGTACAATTAGATATTTAGAATAATTTTAATTGTTTTTAATACTTTATATTATAGTTATATTAGTTTATTTTGACGTGTTCTTGTTTTTTTTAATAGTACGACTTTGATGATGATGACGACGATGATGATGAGGATGATGATGAGGATGAAGAAGATGACTTACATTTAGAACTCGAAGATGACACAACCAATAAAAGTAAAGAAAAAGAAGGGATTGACTCTGAACATATAGCAACATTGGAGCGACTAAAAGCAAATCAGAGACAAGACTACCTTCAAGGCACCGTAACAGGTTCTGTCCAAGCAAGCGACCGTCTCATGAAAGAACTAAGGGATATATACAGATCTGACACCTTTAAAAGAGGTACTTCTGATAACAGAAATAAAATGGATATAATATTAAAATATTTAATATAATAATAATATATATATTGTATATATAAATTAACAATTAACTAAGAAATTAGGAGGTACATATTTACTTTATGGCTAATAATAATTATTATTTACACACATTTATCAATTACTTTAAAATTTAAATCAATATTAATACAGTTTAAATGATTTCGTTTTATTAAGTATGGCATATGACGGCTTTAGCTGTTTTACTCAAATATTTATATAGTTGTCAGCTTCTAAGTCTATGCAAAATTAACGTAAAAGCGTCTTCAAGTTGCCAGAGTAGATGAAACACTATACCATTTTCTAGCTACTCAGGATGCGAAGACGACAAACATATATGCTATTATTAAACCATTACTACTATTATTATTGACTCGTGATAAATTCTGATTTCACAAGTAGAACTATCTGTAATGGTGTGTGTTTACTATTGTTTTTTCACCTTTTCAAAGGCATTTACAGCATTGACTTGATTAACGACAGCTTGTATGAATGGAATATACGCCTCAAAGGCGTCGATAAGGATTCACCTCTCTATGCAGACCTTGTCACCCTGAAAGAACGAGAGGGTAAAGACTACATTCAACTTAATATAATGTTCAAGGTGAGTCTATTTCTATGCAATGGTAATATATCCAACTTTAAATTAAGTAGTATCAATCAATGAAAAATGAAAAATTTATAACAAAAATGTCTTGTATATTCGTTACACAGGAGAATTACCCATTTGAGCCACCGTTCGTACGTGTAGTTCATCCATTGATGACAGGGGGTTATGTTCTACTTGGTGGAGCAATATGTATGGAATTACTAACAAAACAAGGTTGGAGTTCTGCATACACGGTCGAAGCGGTCATCATGCAAATAGCTGCCACATTTGTTAAAGGGAAAGCTCGAATACAATTTGGCGCTAATAAAGGAGTAAGTAAACATACTTGATGAATGTTAAAATGCTTTTAAAGATTATGTTTTCATTTTTTTTTTTACACTAGAAAGTATAAATCAAAGACTAATTCGTGCATAATATTTTTTTCAATTATTTTAGGGGCAGTACAGCTTAGCGAGAGCTCAACAGTCTTATAAATCTCTGGTCCAAATCCACGAAAAGAATGGTTGGTTTACCCCTCCGAAAGCTGACGGATGAAATCGTTAGTAAATTTGAGTTATTGTCAATTTTTTTCGTAAATCGGTCCGTTGCACTCTCACTCGCTTCTGCCGGTTTCGATTTTCGTTCATATACGCAATATAATATTAGTTACTAATAAGGATATAATAACTTACAATTTCAAATACAAAATCAAATTTGAGAATTACCGTAAACATTATAGTAAAATTTTGTTTGGAATCCAAAAAATAATGTCGTTGACAGCAGGAGGGAGAGAAAACAATTTTGATTTTGCTAATATGATTTGTTTTGTTTTTATTATTACTATTAAATTCAAAGAATATTAACGTAGCGGTATTTGCGTGTCAAATAATGAAAATCTGTCTGCCTCTCATGTAATTTCTATTTAAATAGGAACAAATTTAAAGCGATATCACACGAAGTGAAATACTACCGGCAACTTCCTTGCTGTTAGTAATTTGTTCATATATATATTATTGTATCTTGTTAGAATGTATTTAATTATGATCGTTTGTGTCGTGTTTTCTTAGCAAACAGAAAATTTCTCAGCTTTCTTTTTCTGTGAGATATGTATACATAAATATTACAATAATACATGCTTAATTAATATGTTATCGATGATTTTTTAACTCTTTCTATACATTTACTTATTACTTTTAGTTATTACTACTATTTATGTACTATTACTCTTATTATACGAGACATTTTTTTTTATAAAGTCAAAGCAGTTTTCTGAAATATCACGAGTGGTCAGGAGCGTTTTTTTTCTTCAAAAGAGTATTCTCTCTCCTCCTCGGTTTAAGGAACGAAAGCACAAGAGGAAAGGTCGTATGGGCGAACCTTTGGTTTTCTTGTTTTTTAAAATTCACACCAATAGTTAAATTAAGTCGTAGTTTTATTATTTCGAGGGCCGCCTTTGGGTTTACTCGCTGCGTAGTAAATGTATAACGAAGCCCGCATTTATTTTCAGTCCCCTCTGTTCCTTTCTCATATGAGTGGAGAGTGACCTCATTCATTTTTAAGACTGAAATAATAAAAATCAATGATCATTTTATTACAATCTTTAAGAGTCTGTAATTTCGGAAAAAAAGTAAAATCAAACAACCTTAAAAAACTTTTAAAACGTACAGAATTCTTTGTGAATAACCCGACACCAATCAACCAACCAACTCCCTCCCCGCCATTAACTGCAAACGTTGACAAGTTGTCAGTTTACTCATAATTTTTCTATATAAATGTATAATATACATTATATTATAATAATTCGTTAACATCCATAATGTCGCCCAAAAAAAAAACAAGTGTGTGACCAGTCAGTTTTATCATAGTTATATATTCAATATCATTATATCGGGGGCGAGCAGATATCAGATACATAAGTAATATATATTGTAGTTCTGGAACTGTTAAAATAAGTATCATTTAAATACAAGATAATATACATAATATATTACTCCTACGTAGAATTATGATTAATTACGATTTCAGATACAAATTATGATCGAATAATAATATTATAAATGTTTAATCACGTGTGTGTAAAAGTGCGAATTCGTAGCATTGTGATGTGAATGAATTTTGGCGAACGAATTCTTATAATATTTAAGAAAATTATACGCAAGTGTGGAAGATTTAATTTGTACATACGCTACAACATGTATAATATTATATACATGCGAAACCTCACCAAGACAGACTTTGTCAAATCAACAGAGATATAGAGAAAGAAGAAACAACAAAATAAAACAGCAACAATTATTTTCGTGGAATATGTGAGGATGAGATAATAATAGTTACATTATTCAACAAAAATACCATAATAATGTACATGTGCAAAACTGTTATTACTATTATACAACTAAGCATTTTGTTGTGTAAAGACTAACGTGTAGAAGAACTAGAAGAATGAAGGACAAAGCGCAAAGAATATTTAATGACTTTTAACGCAAGTGTATGAGTAGTATGAGATGCAAAATTGTGTGAACACTGTGAATATATAATATATATATATGAACTAACAATAATGTTATTACACGCAATTAAACTATACTACATGATTTTAGTATTTATTATAAATTATAATATACTTCTACGAACTGTGTACAGAACATATATAATTACATAAAAAATATATGATAAACGATTATTGTGCAGATTCAAAGATTGTAAGGCAAAACACACTCTAGTAGTGTATGATGAGTATAATTTATAATAATGAAGATTGATGATGAAGAAAACATGATTGCGAAGAATCAAGAAGGAAAAAATTATAAAAGTGATATATAAGTGAAATAACTTCAAATAGAGCTACATATTCTCTTCATTGTTTGTCATTTATCTAATGTGAAACAGTTAAACTTACACATTTTTGTTTTTTTTAACTCCCTATACTTATTGTACTATTTATAGTTGAAGCTAATTTAGCTAAGAACATTCTCAAATTCCAGTAAATAAAATAATAATAGTTACTATAATGCAAATCAAAAAATTCAGAGATAATCTCTCGAGAGTCTGTATTTTCAAAATTAGGCTTCTTGCCAGTGAAGGAGAAGCGATCGTATGTTCTATAGTTTTAAGATTCTTACTGTGAAAATTTTATGCACTTTCAACAAAGCTACAAGAAAACTGTACACTGCAGAAAAATAAATGTTTAGATGGTAATAATATTATGTTGCTAATATTATTTCGGAGAATCCAAAAAACCCGAAATTGTATTCAAAAGTAATATTATTATGTATAGGTATATCACACTCGCGAGTTTATAATTACAGAATCCTTGTGAATAGTATTAGTTTTATAATAGCTACCCACTCGCACGCTGTTTACATGACAATGTACTCGTACATTTTACGATAAATGTAAAATGAATATAATTCGAAATGTTGGCAAGGGAATTATCGTTT
>JAIUND010000222.1:0-94759 GCA_034699125.1 Gisinianus flammeolus | reverse complement strand
GTTTGACCTTTGCAGCAGGTCAACGAAATTAAGGAAAATAATTATAGTTCCTTTGTGAACTTAACAGACGATATGTATCTGTATTTGAGAGTATGGTAGCGATAATTCTGATGATGATTACACTCGGATGGACACGTATAAACACTGGTGATAACTGGAAAAAACAAATGTTCATTCTCTCATTTGACTTTGGCCTATGAACGACTCGAATTTAACTTCATTTTTTCGTTTG
Organism: Gisinianus flammeolus; assembly: GCA_034699125.1. NCBI lineage: Eukaryota > Metazoa > Arthropoda > Collembola > Symphypleona > Katiannidae > Gisinianus > Gisinianus flammeolus. The sequence continues at coordinate 94,527 of JAIUND010000222.1, read as the reverse complement.
TTTTCCGAGCTTCGGATTTGAATTTGACATTTGAGGATTTGACATACCTATGCTGCACAATTTAAAACTGATAAATGTACAAGTTCAAAGGCGGCATTTATTGTTTGTAGCACTATATTTATGAATATATTATTTTCTATTAAAATAATATATATATATGCTAAAAATGGTAATTTCTCCTTCTGAGAAATGCAGTAAAAAATGGACGGCTGTATATCTTGCGATTGCTATTGCGTTTGATTTTTTTCCAGTGAACATTTGTTTACATTGACAATAAGAATGAGTGCACACGAGGAAAAGAAGCCTGCGGAAGAAATGACCTTGTCGTGGCTTCTCTTCTCTCTCTCACACATTCTCATTAGCAAAACCTGTCATGAATAAATTATCCACATTTTCGTATATTCTAAATATTCTAATGATGAACGGAACGAAACGAAACGAACAAAAGACGATTACGATTAGGATTACGTTCATCCTTTTCTCTCATCATTTTTCCTCCCTCTAATTGTCCACGTGCCGTCCGACCGACTCTTTCTCTTTACACAACAACAAACATAAACATCTACACGCAGAAATACGATATATATATTTGACTAATGACTTGAAATTGTGCTAATGACGAGGAGCGAACCAAAAACCAAAAGTTATTTCCATCAATGGCTAAATAAAATACTCCATGCTTATATGATGAGGACTTTCGCAAACTTGATTATTATTATGTAACTTGTGTAATTTTAATACACATGAAGATACATAGTAAATTTGGCCATTTTCATATTCTTAATCATTCTAATTAGTAATTATCGCCCAACCTAGGACTCTTTCATGCATGTAAACAAATACTTTTCAGCTTAAAATGCTTAATTAACCATGATGAAATAATCCCAATTTCCCTCCTTGACAATAAATAAATGCTCATGCTCATTATTTGCTTTTTTGAAATGTTGCTTTTGAGAGTCCCATGGAAAAAAATCAATGTTTTTATATCGTATTTGAGGGCTCCTGACAAATTCACCGGAAAAATATTAATATGTAGTAATAATAAATGATTATGAGAGTCACTTGACTTGACTTGATTGTCAACTCGTCGAATGGAAGTGCTTTCGAGGGAATAAATGAATAAAGAGAAAATGAAACTCGTGATTGTTTTTTTTGAAGCTTTGAATGATAATTGGTCTCTTTTCAAATTCAACTCGATCATGTCAATATAATAATATCTGTATGTATACAGAATACAGAGCCGAGAGAACCAAGAATCAAGAACCGAGAAATGTGGATGAGGATGGATATATCTGTATATGCTGGTGCTGGTATGAATAAATATTGATCTATATGATCTGGCTGCTGACTTGGAGATTAGAAATTGAGAATAGTTTTGTATGATAAAAGAGCAGCAAAAGAGGGAAAGGCAAACGGAGCTTCTTCTTCTACTGAAGCTAAAGTTTCCATACCTATGTGTATGAAGGAGAAGAGAAGAGAAGGAAAATGTATAATGTGAGACTCACCCAAGTTGACAGCCGAGACGTGGAAGGAGAAGAAACTGATGATGACGAGAGGAAGAAGGAGCAGCGGAAGGAGTTTGAGTTGTCCGCTCATGCTGTTATTACAAAGGAGAACTGCTCCCTTTGATCTTGTCCTCGAGGACGAGGACGACGACGAAGACGACGACTCCACCACTGAATTTAAAGGGGAAGAAGAGGAAGAGCTGGCAAACTCTGACTCTGAGTCTAAATCCAACTCGGGTGCTCTCTCCTCCATTTTCATTATTATTCTCCTCCTCATTATTCCTGATTCTTCTGAAATCCGGATATTTTTATTTTTTTGGACTCGGATTTACTGTAGAATAACTAAAAAAAAAAAATTTGAACTGGAACAAGTCCAATTCAATTGATGATACGAAAAGGAAAAGGAAAAAAAGTATTCAAATTGTGATCGTTCCCTCCAGATTTTCTTCTTTATTCAATTCTCACCGACCACTTCCAGAAATCTGTAAAGAAAGAAAGAAAAAAAAGACGATGTACTTATGTTTTCATTGTTATTGTTATTGTTATTTCAAAAATTCAAAATTCAAAAATTGAAAGGTTTTTTGTTTTCGACAAATATTGAAAAGAAAAAAAACTATAATATTTTCCTTCAGTTGAGATTTCCCATTTGTATAAAATAAAATAAAACAATTTTAGATTTCTCTCATGCTTTCATTTCAATTCCACACGGGGAAAACCCCCAAAAAAACTCCGGAAAAAGCACAAAGATGAAAACAGAAACAAGCTTTACTCAAAAGCTTTCAGTTTCTTTCCATATATGTGTGTGTGTGTGTGTGTTTGTGTTTGTGTGTGTGGTGAAGCAAGAAATCCTATGTAGTAGAAAGAAAAGCGAGGGTAACCAGGGAATAAAGCACTCAATACAATACGATAAAAGATTTGGTTTTTTTCTTCTTCGAGGTTTTAGGTCCTCTCTTGGATTTTGGATATGCTGTAGGACAAATGGACCACTTATTGTTAGCATGACCACAGACAAATGCAAAGACATATACACACGTTTCTCTCTCTCTCTCTCTGCTGTCAGGTTCAGAGTAGCTCAACTATACACAAGAAGTAGAGTAGAAAACTATACTGGAGTGAAGGTAAAGGTACTTTAGATTTCACATTTCAGATTGCCTTCACATTCACATTCACAGAAAGCTTGTGGAGGATACATGGCGAACCTTGGAGGGTTTTGCATTTCCAACAAAATCAAAATCTCAACCAAATCGGACTAAAACCCTTCACTTCATGTACAAACTGTACACAAATACTCTACTCTACTGAACTCTTCATCTATTTTGCTCCAGATTTCTTCTTCTTTTTCTTCTTCTTCTTCCATTGTACTCTGTCTTTTTTTTTGTATTTACAGAGCCTCCTCAAAATCCTCAGAACTACGATAGATTTAAATTCCCTTCAGAAAATACATAGGATTCTTCACCATATACATAGAAAAAAAATCCCTGAATTCCCTGATATGGAATATTTTGAATTAGTTCACCAGGTGTGGGCTCCCAAATGCAGATTTACTTTAAATCTCTCTCTCTCTCTTCCCCTCTTTTTCACCTGTAATAATCAAAAACAACTGTCCTATCGGGATTCCCTTCTCAACTTACAATCAAAGCTTGAGATTTACTTGTAAAGAAATTCGGCGTATATATACGGAACAGATTTCCTATTTCCATATTTCCCTTTATCCCTTTTCCTCTATTTTCCCTATTTTGCATTTGGTCAATTGTTTTTTTTATCTCTGCTAAATTCTGCTTGGATTTTGCATTGCATTGTAGGTTGAGGATGAAAAAAAAAAACGGGTGGAATTTCATTGGTTCATACATACATACTGCATTGCTTGAATGGAAAGAATATTTCCCATGACGTTTTTATACAAGGGCCCCGTTTGAGAGTTTAAGCTAAAAACGCGATGCTCAGCTTGAGATTAAGCTGAACTCATTGTACAGGACGACTCGGAGAACAGAGGCATGAGTTTCCATAAAGCGAATCATTACAGATCACACACTCGCACACACACACACACACACATGATCAAATGACAATGACAATGGAAAAGCTTCGAGTCTCCTCCCTTTCTCATCTGTACACACACATACAGACTAATGTAATGTATGGAGACGAGACTCGATTAATACGATAGGAATTGTGTATAGAATGGAGAGACTTTATATTCTGTACGTACATACAGAATATCTGTAGTAGAACGGGATGAACAAGGAATTTTCAAGGGTTTCTTCCTCATTTGATCCACTTGTGATTTGCTCTCTCTCTCTCTTTCTCTGTGCCAGAGAGCTCCGAGTCACAATTTGTACGCTCCGCACGGTCCTTTCTAATGGTTATCTGGTGGGAGAGTGGAAACACTGAAAAGATGGTCATTGCTCCTACACTCACACATTTTATCCACAGAGAGAGAGAGAGAGAGAGAGAGAGAGAGAGCTTTGATTCCCCCATACATACGATATCGTAAAGAGAGAATGAGAACGTAATATTATGGAACAGCAGTCCTCGTCCTCTACCACACGACCACGACCACCTTCCACCATTCCAAAAACGCAGTGTGCATGTGTGTTTCTGTGTCTTTGTCGGAATGGAGAGGAGTGAGTGTATTTGTAGAGATATTGGGGGGGATCCTCTAAACTCTAAATGAAGGCATCATCATCCATGACTTCTCTCTCTCTCTGTATCTCTCACTTACACAGAAGCCGCAGTAGCCAGATGGTGGACTACGTGGACGTTGGACGTCGTACGCTTTTCCTTCTCCTTTCAATTCCAACTTGGAATGTAGAGCAGAAAATAGAAAGAGAGAGAGAGAGAGAGAGAACTTTGGTCCTGCTGTGGATTGTGGAGCTCATGAAACTTTTACGGCTTTCAATTGAGAGTTGATTTACAAGCAACTCCACTTGTTTTTCTTCCCATTACCCTTCAATTACCAGAAAATACCAATGATCAAACATCTCAACTTAAAAAAAGGACACGAAAATACAGATCCTATGTACATACATATATATACACGATATTCTTTCATGTCCCCAATTCTCTGTCTGTTTTTCTGATTTTCCATTGTACAGTGGAACATGTAGAACATGGAAAATCGAAAATCGAAAATAGAAACTGGAAACTCGATTAGATTGCCGATATTTGTGTAACTTACTTACAGGATTTTGAACCTTTAATTGTCTGCAATAAATTAATAGAAATGAAATGGAAAATTTTTAAGGATCGAAATAAAACATTTTTTAATCTGTAGAATTTTTTTGGGCCCACAAATTGTTTCCCATCGTTTCCCTTGGTTTTGGGAAACGATGTTGTCTGTATGGAGAAATGGGGTTTGTGTTTTATATATTTTTATGGTTTTGAACTCAACACTGAGAATGACAATGAAATGAACGGAGCATATGGAATAGATCGAGTTTTGGGGTTGGGCACGAGAGTTTTGTATGGTATAGAAAAGAAGTGTGTGGAAGTGTGTGAGCATTGGCATTGAATTGAATTGCATTGGCGAATTTGTAATGTTGAGTTAGGAAGAAGAGAACGAAGGACGAAGGAAAGCAAAATAAAGATTCTCACTGTCACTTTTCAAAGTGATTTATTTCTCAATTTTGCTCACATTTTTCAAAGTCCTCTGGTTTTCTTTCCCAATGCCAATGTCTGCAGAGTCTGTACTCTTTCTTCTTCCCTCCCTTTTCATGGACAAAAACTAAGTAGACTCCTCACGAATTCAAAGCGTACAGCCGTAGACAGTCTGAAACTCTGACTGTGAGAGAGACCAAAATAGAAAAGGACTTTACACTCTTTTCAATTAACGCCGAAAGCTTTTTTCATCCATTCTCTTCCACTTTTCCTATTTCCTGTATATTTCCTGTACTTCCTTATACAGCACACCACCATGTTTTTTTCCTGGGCGTGAAAACTCTGCGATTCTCCTTCTGCTTTCCATCTCATCGAACAAATGTAAGGATAAGTGATAACTCAAGTCAAATTTCCAAGTCCTACAATGTTCCACACGCTCAAACGCAGTAGGAAATCAAACAAGGGAAAAGTCTGATAATCAGAACGGGATTGAGAATCTAGAATTGAGAATTTAGAATTCAGGTCACAGTCACAAAAGACAAGACGAGAGACAAACAATTGAGGAAATATTTTTATGTATAGAAAGAGAGTGAGAGATGAAAACAAACTAGCAGAATTAACTATCAGATCGTTACTCAAGTAAAAAAAGTTGATCTAGTCGCCATCCTCATCGTCATCGTCATATTTCCTCGGGTTGTCTCCATCTTAATCTCTGACTGACTGAGGATGAAAATGAGGATGAGAGAAGAAGATGAGGATGAAGATGAGAAGTCGGAGATTTGAGTTGAAAACTCTTTCTTTTCCTCTTTTTCTTTTTCATTTCATATCTGGAGACGGAGGAAAGTTGTAAGTTGTCCAAGAAGCTTTCTTCGGGCTCTCGCTTCGTTTCGTTTCAGTCGTCTATCTGTCGTCGTCGTCTCATCCACGCACATTTAAATTTCCATGTAGCCAAGGGAAAACAAATAGATTCAACATTAAACATCCAGCATCCAGCATCAGCCGTCGACATTGCTTGTCGCTTGTCCTTGTCGTCGCCCATTTTCCCTCAATATTCGTCAGCTCACACACACACACAATCAGATTAAATTCCCAAGAAAATTCCCACTTTTCATTTCATTTGTGCTGCTGCTGCTGCTGCTGTTTGGTTCATTTTCATTCACTCAGTTGATTGTTAGTTAGTTAGATCACAAAACTCGAAACTTTTCTTTTTCTCTTTCTCTTTCTCCTTCTCCTTTTTTGATTCTACTATACAGATTCTTGTACTTCCGTCTCCAGATTTTTCCTTTACTCCCGTGTAGACTTTCCACAGCCTGGATTTCGATTCCAGATTCCAGATTGTACGCAGTTTGGCCTCGGGCGATATTTTCCCAACGTCAACTCTTGCTCTTTCTTTTTCTCTCTCTCTCTTTCTCATTCTCATCCTCATCTGACTCAGTCGTCTCGAGTCTTCAGATCCTGCAAAGATCTGAGAAACTCTTCCTCACTTCTCTTTGACTCTCCAATAAACTTTCTTCGTCGTCGTCATCGTCGTCGTCTTGTGCTTCCCAATGAAAATTTACGCAATCTCAACGACCAATAAGGAATTCACTTTGTATCTCTAATCCCTTCGTTTATCTTCACAGAGACTTTCTCTCCATATTCCGCCTTCTCCCTCTCTCTCTTTCTCCCTCCCTCCCTCTCTCTCTCTCTCTCTCTCTCTCTTTCTCTCTCTCTCTCTTTCACAGTGTTTACATCTCTTCATCATTTTGATTAAATCTTTAACCTATTGAGCTATGTCAGCCTTTATGTTTGTACAGGTGTTCCCTTTGTTCACCTGAGCAGTCTGGACTTCCCCACACACACACATACACACACACACAAAGCAACAACTCTCCAATAAAACGAAAACGAAACAAATACTCACAAATCCTTTCGAGTAATTCATTATTGAAATTTTGCTTGACAGATTGCTTTCTTAAATTGTCGGTAAAAGACGAAGACGATGGGGAAAAGTATCGAGGCTTTTCCCCCCTTCTTTCCCTTCTTTTAGAATTTGAGTGCAGAAATTTCCCATTTCCCATCTGCTGTCTGGTTCTGGTTCTGGTTGTTCATTCTATATTCTCTCTACATTCAATCTGTACATTCTACATGGGGGTGGTGGAAAAAACTGGAGAATGCAATGCGTAAGTTAAACGTGCGGAGCTCCTATGCTTAGAAATTCCCACGGCTCTGTTCATTCCCTACATTTACTCATGCTTTTCCCCCTCTTTTCCTTCTTCTACATATCTTTTCCCTGGTCATATCTCTTCCTCGACTGCTCCTCTTCTTCCTCTTCCTCTTCATCTCCACCTCCTCGAGCAAAAGCCAAATGTAGAAAGGTACATAGAGAGCGAGAGAGAGAGAGAGGAGAAAAAGTATATTCAACTTTTCTACTTCCTGTGTTCTCTCTCTCTCTCTCTCGCTTTCTCGCTCTTTTGCTCGTCCCTCTGACAATGAGGTCTCTTCTTGGCATTGGCAACACTCAAATACATACGAAGGAATTCCTTGACGCCCTCTTATAAACATATAAACAGAGATAGCACTTAAAGTTTCCACCCTCTCTCGCTCGCTCTCTCTCTCTCTCGTTCTCTCTCTCTCTCTCGCTGTTCACTTTCGCCGTGTGGGGCTCAAGAAGACCAAGAAGAAGGAGAAAAAAAAGTTTTCTCGAGTTCCTCAGAGTAACGATGAGCGTTCGTCGTTACTCAAGACTCAAACAACTCCGGACCTTCCCATTTCTCTACCCCCCGTCCCCTCCCCCCAAACTCAACTCTACTTACAAGAGCAAAGGCAAAATGTGAAAGGAATACTCGTAGCACAAACATGGATTCTCATTGTTCCCCTCACAAGAGAAAAAAACCTCCTCATATGCAGATATTTATGACACCCACATTGTTGCTTTTTTTTAGGCGGGCGAACAAAAAAGAACCACGCAGTTAACTAAAAAATGACAGTTTAACGATTGGGTAAAAGACAAGCCAAAAAAAGGAGAGTTTAGATTCTTTTTTTTTGGGGGGGGGGGGGGGTACAATAGTTAAATTTAATTGGAGCACGTGTACAAGAAGGACATTCAAATTCAAATTCAGATTATTCGCATAATAATATGGCAAAAAAAAATATAGAAAAAAGTTGAAGATGTGAAGAGTTGATTTGAGAAAGTTGGGGATTCAAAATCAAAATGTGAAAATGTAAAAATCTGAACCATCAGGTCGAGAAAAAAAGGGGGAAAGTTGGACAAGTTTTTTGATTTTGAGTTTGACAAGCATCTCAATCTCAATTCTCAATTCTCAATGGCAATTGAAAATTGACAATTGGGAGCTGAAGAGAGAGAGAGAGAGAGAGAGTCCAACCAAAAGTCTGATGGAGACAGGAAGTGGAAATTTTTGCGGGATCCAGAGAAAGAGCTGTTGAAAAGTAGGTGAGGGAATGTGTGAGAATGTTTTAAATTGAAACGTTTTGTCATTTCATCTTGAGTGAACTCTCCTTTAAACCTTTAACTTGCTTTCATCCAGCTAGTTTTCTTCTTGCAATAAATGCTGACATAGAAATACTTTTCCAAGGATAGACGGACTTTTCAGCCTCAAACTCAGCCAATGTTGAATGGCAAATAGCTCAAATGGAACATTTTTTTTCTTTCTCCCTCTTTGGCTTTGGATTTCTTCACATTTCCCTCTTCTTTTGTTGTCTACTCAAAAATGCTCCAAGGGGAATATTTTTTTCTTCTCTTTTCTCCTCATTCCTTCGTAATCGTAATCGTAATCGCAATCGCAATCTCAAGTTATGACAAATGAAAAGTAAGTTGAGAGTCTCCCAGACATGTTTTAAACAGTGTGAACTGGAGACGACTCTCAACTCCCCCAGTATATTCCCAGTGATGCTGCCAAATTCACTTTCTATTGGCCATTTATTGTGAGTGGAGCATTTTGACAAACTTAAATGAAAATTTACATGAGAATTCTCTCTCCGATTCCCTTTCCATTTTGAATTTGAATATGTCCAAAATATTTTTTTTCCTTTCTCATTTAAAACTTGTTCACTTTCTTTTCCTTTCACTCTTTCCCCTTCTGAAGCTCAGGTTTTTTTTGCCGTCTTTTGAAGTCAAAAACCATTTAGACTTTAGACATTTAGAGTTTGAGTTTGAGTTTTTCTTTTTTTTTTGATTCGTCAGTAGTCAAAAAGTGATGAAAGGATCAAATGTTTCCACTTTAAATCACGAATGTTCGGCCATTGTCGGGGGTTCGTTTTCTTTTCCCTTTTCCCTTTTTCTTTACCCTTGAAAAAAAAAACTTGTTTCTATATAGTTTTTTCTCACAGATAGATATGCAAAATGCAAAAAAAAAGAGTGGCTTTTCTAATGTAACTCCAGAGCTGAAAGCTCGAACTTGTACGATATCCGAAGAGAGAAAATTTATATAAGCACTTGCTTGAAAAAAATATATTTTGAAAAGGAGAAAAATCCGTAAATGTAGAGACGTTGGGGCCCCGGCAAAGGAAAATACTGATATTTATAAGGGCAAAGTCAGAGGAGAGAGAGAGTCCATAATCGCAAGCTTAATAGTTGAGTTGATAGTCAAGTTGACTATCTCGTAAACGGAGAATTTGCGAATGTAAAAAAGGGAAAAAAACTTTCTCTGTGTGCAAATAAACTTTTTTTTTTTGTCGAGATTTCCTTTAAGATTGTCAACTACCCTTTTTTATACGCATATTACACACACACACACACATTGAGGGGAAAGTTTTTGGCTACGCACACACACACACAGTCGTTCCTGGAACATGAAGATTTTTTCTTTCTTTTTTTATGGATGAGACTCGTTTTTTCGTTTTTGTGTGCTCGTTTTCGTTGTCGTTTCGGCACTCGGAGAAATAACCTTTGAAATCATCCATTAGAGAACCCACACGTAAGTCCTTTTAACTCTCAACTTGTCTCACGATCCCAAGTCAGATTTTTGGACTTTGAATTTGAATTTGAATTTGCATATGCATATCGTATAAAACTCTCAAGTCTAATGGGAAGTGTGTGTGGATTTAAATTTACGGTTTACATTTGGAGAAAGTCACATTGTCCAGATTGTCAGATTGTCAGACTTGATTTGATTTTGAGTATCAAAGAGTTGACTAATCAAAATGAATTTCCCTGTCGCTTGTTTATATTTGTATTTATCTTGTGTGGGAAATCTTGATTGTTTTTCTGTTGTTTGTACGATATATACATACGGTTTTGTGGTTTATACGCACTGCGTCTTATTCCTATATTTTTATTTTGTAACCGTAACCGTAACATTTTTTTTTTCATTTTCCTGTGGTCTGGAAAATACGGAGAACTGTGTGTTTGTGTGATTGCGTGATTGTGGTCCACTTTCCCTTTGAACTGTACTTGGTCTAAAACTACTGTCACTTTCCCAGGAATTCCCTCATTCACTTTGAAAGGGAATGTGGAAAAAGGAGTCGTCTCATTCAGATTTCATTAGCTCTGTCTCTCCTATTTAGTTGTAGCCAGGAGAAAACGATTCATTCTCAGAGTTTTCTTACTTGTTCCACATTTTCTCATCCCTGAGATTGGAATTGAAAAAATCCTAAATCCTAAATTTAGGAAATCTTTATAGGAAACATTCTACACTTGACGATACAGAGACACACAGCTTGAGCTTGATTGGAGATCTTTCTTCCCAGTTTTTTTTGCTCTTTTTGCTCTTCTCTTTTCTCTTTTCTCTTTCCCTTTCCCTTTCGTGTGTTTTCATTGCGATGTTTTTCCGATGTTCTTAGAAATCCTTTAAAAAACGGGATGATGTGATGATGAAAAGGGAAGAGTTGAAGAATTAGTAAAGCGTTTCACAAGACGAAGGAAGAGATAATTCGTTTACTTTACCTTTTGCCTGAAGACATTTTCCAGGGATGGTACAATGAAATGAAAAGTTACTTAAAATAACGAGAGGGAAAGCTTCGACTTCTTTAGATTTGAGACTCTCTCTCGTCGTCGTATCAGAAATGATTCAGCTTGACTTTAATGAATTTAATGAGGGTCACGTCAGTGACTGTTAATAAAATTTCCTTGGAAATGATTAAACATGAAAGTTTTTGAAGGGAAAATATTTCATCAAAGGAAAATATTTGAGAAAGTCCAGTCAAACTCAAACTCAAACAGTTGAGTACTTCAAAGAGAAGACTATGGGAAGAAAGAAAAGGGGACTCGTTTTCGTTTTGAAGGATATTTAAATTGTGTCTCGACTCTTGACTTTCTCCAGATTTCCTAACGAACCAGCTCAAAACTCAACTCTCTTGATTTACTCTAGAGATTTCCAACTGAGCTTTCACATGGGATTTTACACACACAGTTCAAAGAGAGACGAATTACTCGAAATTATTTTACAACTGACGACTTCCATTGAGTTCCATTGAATTCTTCTTCTGTTGAATTATGATTCTTAATGTGCAAATTTCACAGTAGGATTCTCTGATGAGGAAATTGACAAGAATTTTGTTTTTTTTCCCCGTCGTCAAGTCTCTATTTAATTCAGTTCAACTTGGAGCCACGATTAGTTCTACTCATAAAAGGAATAAATTTAATTTAATTAATTAATTAGACTCCCTTTGATTTGTCATAATGATAATAATTAAGTATTATATAAATGACATTCACAATCAAAAGAAATTTAAAAGGAACAAAGACTTCATATATACAAATCCAATATCTCTGTTCTGTAGCGAATCTCAACTGCTATACGGTATAACATAAATATTTTTAAATGTACATAAAGAAAGAGCAAAGGAATCTCGCATGGAAAGCATTTACATTTCTACATAGTAGATTTGTGTGAACGTGAAAGTGAAAGTCATGAGTGACTTGACTGTCTGGATTTGGAATGCCTTCAAGGGACTGTTTTCCGTATGGAAAACTAAGTGAAGTGGATGAGTGCACACCTTTAGTCATTCATCCTGATTTTACACAGAGAGAAGGAAAATACAAGAGAGAGAGAGAGAAAAGACTACCAAGAGTCTCATCATTTCATTTCCCATCTCTCAGTCTCTCTCATCCTCATCTCATTGTATTTTAATGAACAATGGAAATTGGGGGCCCCCGATTTCAATCCCACATCCACAATTCACAATTCACAATCCACCGGGTCGTCACGAATCCAAATATTCGGCTTCACACACATGAAACTTTTCATTTTCATTTATACGATATGTACAAGTCCCTTCTTCTACTCCTAATTCAATTACAACAACCCTTGTTTTTTAAAATGCAGTCCAAAGAATTCCACAGTTGCATTTGCAAATGCAAATACAACTGCACACACGATATTTTATTAATTTGTTTTCATTGGACATAGTAAATAACTGTTAATTACTTTACTCTTACTCTACAGATCTGACATTGAATGTGTGCATTGTAAACTTGGATATCTGTAAGTGACTCTACAATCATAATTTAAAATATATATTTTATACTTTCTAATTACAGTCAAACCCCTACCTGGTTTTCTCTCCCAAACTCCCTCCCAAAACAACTGGGGATTTCACAAGGGACAAAGGGAACAGGGAAATTGGAGAAGGGACAAGAGACAAACGACAACAAATGTGATGAGGCGTTGAGGTGGATGAATAAAATGATGTGATGTGCATGCATGTACACGTACACGCATTTAGATGCATTCCACATTGAGCTGCATTTGTATTTGTGTGTGCAAACTTGTAAACGGATTCTGTTAAATTACACGCACATGTTCCTCTAATATTGAGTTACAATTTGGTTGTGTTAGGGGAATTTGAACCTCACCCGTTTTGCTTATGATACTCTTTCTCCTTTTTACTTTCCATCTCTCTTTCTCTCTCTTCTCTCTTTTCTCTTAAGAGAGTGTGGGTGTGTGTATGTATGAAAAAGAGAGAGAGAGAGAGAGAAGGGAAATGGAAAAGCACTTAGGGAAAGTGGTTGTTGGAAAGGGAGGCAAGTTCTCGTCATCGTCATCGTTCTCGTCCTCGTCCTGTGTGTATAGCGTTGAGGTAAGCTAATGCAATGGAATGCCGTGTAATGTATTTATTCTATCTGTACAATGTGTATCCGTATATGTGGAAAAAGGGAGAGAGAGAGAGAGAGAAAAAAAACCACGAGGCAGGATGTACCGACAAATATATCTGCACAATGGACGCAGATTCATCCCCTTCCTTATCCCGTAACTCTTTTGTATGGTATTTTGGTATTCCACATCCACATCCACATTCCACTCCCTCCGAGAAATAGCAATAGCAATAGCAATAGCTTAAGATTCAAGATGCAAAAGATTTCACATGTAGTTGTGGCCTTTTTACATGGAGTCTCTCTCTCTCTCTTTCTCTCGCTCTTTCTCTCACCATTTGCCACTCGTATCATTTTGTACTGTCATGTAAGAGATCTGTAAACTTGAACCATACACGGACCAAAACGAAGAAGAAGACGACGAAGAAACGAGTGTTATTGTCTATTGTCAATGTGCACGTCGTCTTTGTACTTGTAGTACAATACCAAGAAAACTAAGAAGAAGAAGAAGAAGAGAAAAGGACAAGAATATTACTTTTGACAGTCTCTCTCGTTCGCGTTCTCTTTCTGTCTACACTCTACACACATTTTTATTCTACACACCGAGGCACAGGATGCTTGAGTTATTGAGGAGGCTATTGAAACCTTATTGTATTGTTTATCATGTGAGCGCTCAAAGGGTTGAATTTCCTCATGTGTTTTTTCCCTGTATATTTTCATGTGTACTTGAGCCATCATGTTTTTTCTTTCTTATCTCTCTCTCTCACCCTCTCTCTCTCTCTCTCTCAGCAGACAAAAAAACTCAAAATTCAAAATGTTCCTCACTTGACAATGATGATTTGTGATGTGAATGTGAGTGAGAGTGAGAGTGCGAGCAGATACAATGTTGAACGTACCTACAACCGGAAAAATTGGAACGGTGATGCTGATGCGGATGCTGGTGACGTATTATTATTATTGTCTTTTCCTCTTACGCTTCACTTCTACACATATTATCGGGCCCCCTTCCCCCTCCCCCCCAACTCTCCAACTTCAACTTTCTCCAGCGTTTTCCCTGCGTGTACAATCCCACCAATCTATTTTTGACTCGACTACTCTCCGTCATCGTCATAACCCTTTCACTTTCCCATTCTCATTCTCATTCTACGGATACTTACAATACTTACGCGTATACATTGTATTTTATACCATGTGATATACGATATAGTCTCTATTTCGAGTCTCGATGTAGGTTTCTGAGACCTTTGAGTTGACCACTTGAGAATCCTTTCTTTTTCCCCCTTTTCTTTACTTTATACTTCCATCCCCCATGTAGACAATTCATTTTTGTGTGTTTGTGTACGGGATATTCAAGATTCAAGTATTTCTCTGAAATTCTCTGGGCCACAGTCTTTTGTTCTTTCTCTCTTTTGTGTACTTGAAATTTTGTTAGATTTTCCAAAAAATTCCAAGTTCTCAATACTCAAGGTTCTCAGTTGTGAAAGTCCGACTGTTGAAATAGTGGAATAGAGAAAGGAGAAAGGAAAGGAAGGGAAATTCAAGAGTGAACTATACAAGAGAGAAGAGAGAAGAGAAAAGAAAACTGCACACATTCGACATTCGACATTCTACAGTTACTTTGTGTGTAGTTGGGAGTCTGCCCAATGTATAATTTATATGAACCTCAAGCAGAATATTTTCTCCAGCTTAATTTTAAAGTAGAACAAGAGGAAGAGGAAGAGAAACCAAAGGAAAGGAGGAAAGAGAAAAGAGAAAAGAGAATGAAGCGAGTGAATGAAAGTGAAATGCGGGGAGTTTATCCACAATATTTTCTTCATTTCTCCACACACTCCCAAACTCCCATACTGACATTCGTAGTACACACACAAACATTCTGGATTCTAGAGCTTTCAAGGTTCCAGTTCAGGCTTAAACATGCAATGACTCTCTTTCTCTCTCTCTCTTTTAACCTCTAGAGAGATATTTTCTCGAGGCTTGACTTGAGCTTCCGCATTTTCCTTCCTTGAAATCGTCCGTCGTCCTTTAGTTCACAAAGATATTCTGTTCTGAGCATTTGACTAGCTTTCAATAGTTTCCCCTTATGCTCTTTGTGCATTTTCCTAAATATGTGTGTGTGTGTGTGTGAAAGTGAGTACAAGGAGGGATATCATATCAGGTGAGTGGTAGGAGAAAGGACGGAAATCGTCCTGAGGATTTCCCTATTCGCATTTTCCATCCATGGCAGTTGAATCCAGACGAGAGTTGTGTGTGAGAGTGTGGAAGAATGATGGGAATGCAACTGGGTTATTCACTATGTATTTCCTATGTATATTCTCGGTTTACGGTCTCGGTTGTGAGTCTAGAATATCTAGAATCTAGAGTTTACGGACGTTTGGTCTTGCACGCTTTATTTTTTCCTCCTTTTTTCTGCTTTTGCTTCTGCTATTGCTACTGCCACTGCCACTTGCCTGTTTTGTACTTTCTTGGTTTGGTCGGCAAGTTGTTAAAATGTCGATTTCATCGGGAGGGGGGAAAAAGATGGAGAAAGAGAAAGAGAAAAAGAAGGAGAAGAGAAAAAAAAAGTCTGTCTGCTTTCAAAGTCTCATGAAATATTGACAAATCATTTTGGAACTCAAGTCGTTCCCTGGTTTTACTTTTACTCCAGATCCCGTTTCAATCCTCTGCTTTCTCTTTTTCTTTCGCTCGCTCTCTTTCTCTCTCTCTCTCCCTCTTTCTCGCTTGGCTTTGGAGTAAATTTGCTGGGCTGGAGCTGGAGCTGAAGCTGGAGGGGCTGGAAAGGAATTCACAAGGAAAAGAAGAGAGCGACTAGAGAAAGAGAAAGGGAAAGAGGAAGAGAGAAAGGGAGAAGTATATGTAAAGACAAAGGCAAGGACAATGACAGCTAAAGGCGATGAATTATGAAATGGAATGAATTTAAGCGTAGAATTGTGGCTTGTCTTTGAATTTAAATAGGATATTTTGAAAATTAAACAAGATATTCTAGTGTGCACTTGAAGCTCCAGTCGTCATCGTCTAGAGTCTAGATACTGGATTTTGGTGGTCCCTCTGGCTCCCATTTCCTCATGTGTGTCTCTCTCTCTTTCTCTCTCCTCTCATCACATTCTCTCCCATATTTACATTTCATGTTTTTTTCGCTCTCTCTCTCTTTCTCTATTTCCCTTTCTCACTTTACATACGTCAACTCTCACTTGGATTTATTGCGTCTACATGTTGTCAATTGTCTAACATTAAATGCTCTAAATATTTCAGGAGAGTCTTCAATTCTCAATTCCGTCAATTCTCAACTCTCAATTCAAAATAAAAAGGGAGATTGACTTGATGGCTGATGGATCCGTTTCTATGTAGATAAATATCTGTATTAATCAAACCATTATGTGACAAAGCTCAAGCTCACAGTTGCATTTGTCATACTTGATAATGATTGTTGATTTATCCGTATCTGGTTGTGGAATCCTCCGACGTCTGAATCACTTGAATCATCGTCATCAGCCCGCTTTCAAGCTTTCAAGCTTTCAATCTTTCGAATAGAAATTCCTTTAGCCCTTGAGCAATGCGGACGGACCGACAGACGGTAGGTAACTTTAACTTTCCCTCATTTCCCAAATTGAATTCCGATTCCGATTCCGATTTCGATTCCATACATTCAACATTGGGAATACTGTATATTCGAATGAATGAGTAAATAAAAGACAAGTCTCAAAGTCAGAGTCAGAGTTATTCATGATGGAGCCAAATCACATTCAAATATCTCTCTCTCTCTCTCTATTTCTCCTTTGTTCTCCGTTTCTCTCTTTCTCTCTCTATCGGATTTTCCCTTCCTTTCGGCTTCCTTTTTCATTCAACTCAACTCAACTCCACTACATTTTATTTCATTTCAATGGAGGAGTCAGACATCTCAAAATCTCAAACCTCAAATCAAAATCAGAATTTATTTATTGAAAACATTTACTTTCATCTTCCTTCAAATTAACTCACTTTGACTCCGACTCATACACAAAAAAAAAGAAGAAGGAAAACAGCTTCACATCCGTTTTTCATTTCATTTGTTTTTATGTCAAATAAATATTATGTGCACACTTTTAAATTTTCCAAATACAAATAGAAACAACTCGGATCCCTTTGATTTTCTTTAAATCAAGGGCGCCTTTGAACATGGCCTTATTTTTTTTTAACCTTATTGACATTTTTTGATATCAATATGCGATTTAAAAAACTGCGTTCATTTGTCATTTGTCAACATCTGGTTAAAAAAAAACCAGGATGTTTACCTAAAAATCCACAAGGGAATTAATTCCCCTTTGAATCTTCTTGTTTTCCTCTTCCTGTTTCCAATGAGGAAAACAAACAATTTTTTTTGATGATGATGTTTCAGTTGAAAGCTAAAAACTTTCAACTTTGTTGAAAGGGAACTTTCCCTCAGAGAAAGTTGTCAACATGGAGCTAATTAATAAAGTGAAAATTAAAGTGAATGAAAGCGACAGGGAAAGTGAATGAAGCAATGTAAAACTAGGAAATCGGGCAGTGGGTTATTAAAACTTTGTTTCAACTTTCAAAATGGCATGATTATAAACATGTTTAAATGGGAAGGTGATGAAGACAAGGAGAGAGAGAGAGAGAGGGAAGTGAAATAGTTTTTCAATCTCTCTACTCAGGGAAATATATTTGTACGGAAAAAGTTATGAAAGGTGAAGAGATGAAGAAGAAGAAGGAGAAGAAAGTTGGGACAGGATTCAAGTTGAAACATGTTGAAACGTGTTGAGAGAAGTTCAAGTACATTACAATTCAAGATTTGGAGAAGTGTGTAAAAGAGATGCATTGATGTGGACGAGACACGGAAGAGAAATCTAACTTTCCTTCCAATGTCTCAGTATTTCCTCTGACTATTTACTTTTTCTTCAGTATTTCAAGATATCCGCAGATATGTAAATAATAACTTGTCAAAAACCATTGCAATTGCGAGAGATTCATTAATAAAGAATTCAAACTTGAGACATTTTTTTTGTGAGTAGTTTCTGTGGGAGAAATCGAATGAGAAAGAGAGAAAGAGAGTAACCGAATGCAAATGACATATTTTCTCAAGGACTTTCTCTCCTTTTTTCCATTCAGAATTCACAGGAGAGACCAGAAGACGATGGGAATGAGGAGAAAGAGAAAAATAATGAGGCTTTTTCAAATCAATAGCACGTTTGTCACGTTACACATCCAATCCACCATCATCATCATCATCATCCTGCAGCACTCCTCCATTTGTGCTGCACACTTGACTTGGCCTATTTACACTTGACAATTCTACACTTTGGGGAGGAAAAGGGCCCTCCTTTGATGATACACACACATAGACAAACACTCATGTATACAAATATACAAATAGACACTGTGGTGTGAAATGTGTCCTCCCACATACTTTATCTGTTTGTGTTTCACTCTTTCCCTTGTTCAAATCATATGAATTATAACTTTCCTAATGTGAGTCAGTGTGAAAGTATGTCATCATTTCATCTCATTTTCCCTCGGTTTATTTTTCTGTGGGAATGTTGTCTTTGGTTCTGGCCAAAAAAAAATAATGAAATGATATTTTTTGCGAGTGGTTGTGGTTGAGTGGTGAGGAGATGACAAATACATATATATTATATTTTCACTTTCTTCGTTCCGAATGTTTCCATCCCTTTTCAATGGTTTTTTCCCCAATGGAGAAAGTCAAGAAGTTGTTTTTTGAATCAATATGAAAAGGCGAAGGAAGGGGGAAATGGGTTAGGAGTCCCAAATTCCAAAAATTCCAAATGCCGTGGCCCTGCCTGCCATGTCAACTGTCAACTAGGCACAGTTTGAATTGTGATAATTAAATATGTAGCTCCTGATCAAGTTGAGGTCTGGTGGTGTACATATTCATAGGATTTATGCACCAGACGCCAGACGACAGTCATTACATTACGCAAATGGAAAATTTACACTTCATTAACTGCAGATTTTTATGTTTTTTTTTGTTAGTTTCAATGGAAATCCAATCCAAATGTAAAATGTGAATGACCGGGAAAAAGCATCAAAAAGTCCGTTTGTTTTCCTATCTGAATTCCGATTCAAAATCAAAATCAGAATCAGAATTATTTCCTTCGTTTTCTTGAGGTGAATCCGACTAAAAACCTTTGGAAGAGAGACATTCTGAACCACATAATAGAATCATTTTCGTATCAAATCATAGAGAGCTCGAAGAAATGAATATGTACAGATAATTTCCATGTACAAATTGGAATTACAGATATTCGATGAATTGCAAATTGCTCAGAGTCTCCAAGATATGTAATAAACAAAATTCGCAATCATTCATGTCCGGACTAAATAATGGACAAAAATTGGTTTTTCCGCTGTGCACAATTCGTCAGTTGCAAATTGTCAATTTAATCAATTGCCAATCCGGAATTGTCTATCCTCAATTACTTCAAATGTATCAAACAATCAATAATTCCAGGTAATTTAAGGAGGGAAAGCAATTTGAACTGTACTGACAAAGACAAAGACAAAGACAAAAAATAAATAAAATGAAGATGATTAAACTCCTTCTACGGATATTTTTCCCTTCAGCTCACACACAAAAACAAAAGGAGATTTTTTCCATTTGGTATATTGTAAGAAAAACCTCGTGTGAAAAAATGGGAAATGTGTGTGCAATTGAGTGTGGAGAGTTTCTTCGAGTCTCGAGTCTCGAGTCTGAGAATGACACATAAATCACATCACCACACACATTTCAAAATCACAATACGACATGAAACAAAAAGGGAAAAAACACATGACAAATAAATTTCAAACACGATATGAAATAACGATGGTCAAAGTTGTGTCATAAATCCTCAAGTTTTTTTTTGTAGTTAATAGCTCAATTTTCAATTGAAAAAAACGTAGGAATCCAATTTAATCCAATCCACACGACATGATACACGTACTAATAACCACTCAAGACATACTTCTTCCAGTCATGACCATAATAAAAATCAATAAGTAATCAAGTGATTCCAGAGAAGGTGACAAAAAAGAAACAGTTGCATTTCTTTTGTTCCCAGTTTTTCATTATTTCCAATAAAGAATTCTCATCAGAGTCTATGAGAAAAATCATGCAAAACAGCATGAGTTCCTTCATGATTTGAATTGTCCAGTGGAATTGTTTTTTTCAAAGGTTTTTTTCCACGTTTAATTTACATTTTACAAGTACAAAAAAACCGTCCATTTGAGAGATGATGATCAGCACAAACACAAGCACAAACACACAAGAGAGGAATCAGGGTTTGCAATTTAGGATTTAAAATGGCAAAATGGCAAACTCTCTACTCTAAGTATTTGTATTTGTATTTGTAATTTGTACTGATAAATACAATGGAAATGGATTGGTGAATAGGAAAATCGATATAGCTGGAACAATTAAAGACAAATTAATTGTCGACTGACGATGAGAATTCCACTAAGCTTTACACAACAACTCTGCCTTTTCTCCTTTCTTTGTATTGCTATTATCTGTACTATTGCTATTGAATGTGTGTGTGTGTGTGATTGTGTGTCTGTGTATTGTGTATTAGTGTTGTTTCTCTCAATTATAAAGTGGGATCATGGTGGAGGATTGGAGCGACTACATAATCCATGAGCTCCTCCATCGTCTGATTACAATTTGCAATATCTTTTCAATGGGACTTTTCCATTTTTGTATTTCTATTCTCACAATCAGTATACATATACAGGGAAAGAGAGCGGAATTCTTTTAATGCATTTCAATTGTTCAGGCCCTCCACAGCAAGTTCTACTTTCTCCTTTTTCCTTTCCATCGTATCTGTATTTGAACTACACACAGATAAATTGCAACGTTCCATATAAAATAACACGGCGCTTGTATGAATGGAGTGCCTGTATTTTTTTTTTGGTACACAATTTGGGCAGAATTCGTAGGGGAAATGAATGTAGATGGAGACTGATGCTGATATCTGATATGGAATGCAAGTGGAATCGAATTTCTCGTTACAGTTATGTTAACCTAATGGAATTGCACATTCGGAACACAGCAACAACACTGCAAAAACAGCAACAGCAACAACACTGCAAAAACAGCAACAGCAACACCAACAACAACACATGGAAAAAAAACGGGGGGAAAAGAAAAAACTCTCATGAGCTTCTCTCTTTTTTCCTTTTCTCTACCTCAATATGTATCTGTATATGAAAGTATGTACATGGAAATGGAAATAGTAATCAATATTTTTCCCTTTCCCATTTTGCACCTGACTCCCATTTGCGTGTTACTTTTCCCCCCTCCTTGTCCTTTTCTCTACCCGTATTGAATTCACGGGAAACCACCCAAAGTCCAAGTCGAAACCAAAACCGATATGTATTTGAATTGGAATTTGGATTTGGATTTGGTGCATGTTTGGTGCTATTTCTATACCATTTCCATTCGCATCATGACATTGATATAGACAATTCATTCGTAAATACAAATACAAATTACAAATCTATTGTCAACAGAATCTCGTCAATCGAAAAACATTACATGTAATTCCCTTCATTCTAAATTTATAATTCTATAAGTCTGTTTATTGATACCCATATGCATATATGGAAATGACTTAAGTAGAATAAAATAAGCATTGGGAATGACATGAAAATTTTTAATGAATCAAAGTGTGTCAAAATGAACTTTCACCTTTGTCCCCAAAAGAAACAAAAAAAAGAGTTGTACCTACATGCTGATAATTTGCGAGAAAATGGAAAATGGAAATACGACTGCATGACTGCATAAAATGGGGGGGGAAGATGCAGGTTTTGCACATTCGTGTACATTTGTTCGTTTGAACATGGTTTTCTTGGCAATTAGATTGAAGGTTAATAATAATGGTGAATGACTGCTGCTGACTCCTGATGCAGCCGTCCATGCTTATTTTAAACTTGTTTTCTCTTTCCATGGCTCTATAAATAATCTGCGCCAAAATAAATGTGTCACTAGTTCTATGGAAACTTCCTTCATTTACATTTACATTTGCCCTCATCGTCGTGTCGTTGTTCCTTGTGTTTGTGTTGGAATCAGATTGTGAATTAGTTTCAACTTTGTTCTGTTCTGTTGTGTGTGTATACTTTGAACTTTTTGACCCGTATAAAATATCTGTACTTACACATCAAGGAAAACCTCCATGAAAACGAAACGATGGGAAATGCAAAGCTGTTGTTGACATGCAAAAAAAAACAACATGGAACTGAAACCGTCTTTATCGAGTCTCCTTTTGTTGCTTGTCGAAATGAAATACGAAATACAGGTGAATTTCCACACCACAGCACCAAGTTTGCCATGTTTTCTAAAATTATTATTGTCGTTTTCCGCACAAAAATGACGAAACAATCCCTCACTCAAAAAAAAAAACAATGCACAGAGGGATTTTTTCACTTTTCACTGGGAACTTTTTTTGACATATACATTTTCAAGTTATTAGTGAGAAAAAAACCAGTCCACAGGATTTCTTTACCCTTTTCCTTTTCTCTTGTGGGGGGGACACGTCGAAAAGTAGTTTCACATTCATAATAAATGTGTGTTTTTCTTTCTCATTTCCTGCAAATTTCCCTACTTTTTTTTGTTTTGTTTGTAGCTGCTAACTGGGGGATTGTAAAAATGATTTTAGTAATGAAGTTTGACCTCTAGTTTATTCCATATTTTCTACTTGCCTGGGACCAAACCGATTAAAACACAATTTTTTTTTTTGTTTTTGGCAAAAGTTTGTAGCGTTCTTGTTGATATTGAACTTGGTTCCTTGAGCATAGGGAAAAAAGTTGGAAGATCATATAGATAATGGCGAAAGGGATTGCATAGTGACTGTGGTTGTGACTGTGGTTAGTTTTGAGAGCTGTGGGCGGACATGAATGAAATTATTATTATTATTATCACCATCATCATCATCATCATCATCATCCTTTGATATTGTTGTTGAAGAAGAAAAATGAGAATGAGATGAGACACTAGAATTTTTATGACGATTATCATTATCATCATTTCCAAAAGGACATTAAATTCAAAAAAAAAAAAAGCCAAGTGAGATTTCCTTTTTCATTTCATTTCATATTTGACGAGACGAATTGAAATTTTGAATTTTGAAATTCGGATACCGGATTTGGATTTGGATATTTCCGAGAGAGATTCAAAGCTCTCACTCTTCTCTTCTCCTTTAGAATGTCAGCTAAATTATTAAATTTCCGGCCTTGTTTTTCAAAATCTCAAATCTCAAATACACACACATGCAGAATGTGTATGTATGTATGTAGACAGAGCTCAACTCAACGATAGTTTGTGTATATAGCCTCACGACGATCAGTCGTAGACTCAGTTTAGCAGTTTCGTTTCGGAGCTTCCAAAATAATCCCAAATCCCAAGTCCATGCCAACTTATGTGTGTGTGTGTGTTTAAGTCAAATTCCCTAGACAACCATGTCGACCGACCGGCTTTCCGTTGCCACTGCCACTCCTTCTCTGAATTCTCAAAATCTCCTCTCATGAATTCAATAGCGGACAACTTCCTTCTCACAAACTTGTCAACCACCTTCTGTCTCCGTCTACCTTTACAACTCCCCATTTATCCCTTCAGTTTTGAACCAACTTACACACAACTGGAATCAACGCGAGTCTCAAACTTTTCCTCTTCTGCTCTGCTTGTCTGCTCGTTCTCCTTTTCCTCCTCTCTCTCTCTCCATGTCAAATCCAAATCCAACAACGTCAACATCAACTTGAGCTCCACCAACGTCCACGCGTATCAAAACAATTTTTTACCTACTCAGCCAACCTCAAAAATGTTAGGAAATGAAACCAAAACCAAAACCAAAACTAGGCTGAATTTATTTGGATTATATGTACAAAAATATTTCACAGCATTTCCTTGCAAGTTGCAACTTTCAAGCTAAATTTAAGCTGGCACATTTGTTATACATAATAATTCCATAATCTTTCCCTTTTCCTTTTCCTTTTCCATCTCCATCTCCATTGTGTGTTTTGTGTTTTGTGAACACGATTCAAATTCAAATCATCGTCATTTGTTGTCATTGTAATCGTAATCTGCATATACAAATATCGTACACGATGGACGATCTTTCCAATTATCAAAATAAATGCATCCATTCTTTTGTACGGTATATTTTCTTCCTTTCCTTTGATTGTTTATTTATTTTTTTCATCTGGACCTTTTTTTTAGAGTTGCTCCTTGAAATGTTATGTTATGGAGAGTCGTCACGCTTGCTCCATCCTCGTCTGTCTACTTGTCATTTGGATCCCTGATCATCATTGTCATTGTCATTGTCATTGTCATTATTGTAAAGGACATTGGGACATTGTCATGCTCATTATCATTACCATTTTACATCTCTCAGCATGTTTATATTTTTGTACATGAAGAGTAGTTCCATTTCCTTCCTGGTTTTTTTATATATTGTACTTCCATCTTTAAATCCCGATACTTATCAGATATTTTTTGTTTGTCCTTTCATTGAGAATCACAAAGGAAAATGTACATGGACAAAAGAAAACTCGTTGAGTCGTTCAGTCTCATCGTTTTCTTTTACGGTCCAACGATAAGAGCGAGATTGGTAAAAAAAAAAAAAAAAAAAAAAGAGGGAGAGAACGAGAATGATTCGTATTTATTCGTAGCCATATAGACCTTGTAATTTATCTGTCGTCTCCTTCCATCAAAAACCACAATACGACACGACAGACAATCCAAATCTGAATTTACGAGTCCTGCAATTTATGAAACTGAAAAACTATTGAAGACGGAAAAGCAAAGCAAAGCAAGGGAAAGCAATGGAATAAGAATAGAAAGAAGGAATGCTCTCCCAAATACAAATATACGTACAAAAAGTATTTCCTGTCAACTTTGTTTTTGTTGTTAGTGCTCGGAATTCGTGTTTCTCTGTCGTCTCTGTTTGTTTTCTCCGAGACAGTATGAAAAAAGATGGGTGTTTTCACTAGACAAAAGGTAATATTTCTTTAGAAAGAAACAATGAAGCCGTATCCAAATTTCCCGTTGTAAGATATTCTGTTCTTCTCGTTGTCACATCCTTGATCGTGCACAACAGCCAACGTACTCGTAAAAGGTTTTTTTTGACACACATCATAATTCTATGCATTTCAGTTCATTTCTGCATTGAAAAAATATCATAATTTTGAAGAAGCTCAATTTTCGTATGTATATACATTCGTGAATTCGTAAATAAACGCTGAAGCTCTCTGCGGAACCCGCAAACAAATGTACAAATCCACACGCGTATTTTGTCCATAAGGATTTATGAGTGCAAAAAAAAAAAAAAAGAAGGAATTCCGTGAATTCCAACTGTTCAAACTTTGTATTTCAATGAAAATCGAGGAAATATGACTTGAGATTTTCCAGACAAAACCAAAAATGTCGAATTTGTGTGGAAGTAAAAGTTTGGACCGTAACTGAATCACTTGAAATTTGCTGGGCTTTTTTATATAAAAACAAAATTCTCTTCCATTTCATCTCCATCTCCTTCACAGTCATATTCACAAATATACAAGTGAAGCACAACGATCTTGGAAGTCTCTCTGGTTTCCTTTGATAAAATAAAAAGAAGAAAAAGAAGACGAAAGCATTTTTTTTCTAGCATAACTCTTTTTTGCATTCATATTCATATCGTTGAAATTGCTCTCGCCTTTCCCTCTTTTCTCTTAGTCTCTTAGTTTCTTATTCTTTTGAATTTATTTTCCTTTACTTCATTCAGTTTCCCTTTCAGTTTCGCAGTGAGTGGAACTTGGTAATATTCTTTTGTGAAAATGGGGTTTTTTTCTTCCATATCCTGCTGCTGCTACTGCTACTGTGAATTGAAAAATTGGGCCACATGACGACTCGACGCACTTTTTGTTCTTCCTTCAGCATATACATACAATTCATACAGATACAATTTTTTTTCACGGTCCATTGACTATACCGATTGTTTAGACTAGTCGTGAGACTGAGACTCTCCAAAATACATATTCGGGCCAGACGAAGAAAAAGAAGAAGCATTTGGGTTGATCATGAATCCTGGATGACTCTAATCGTTCAGAACTACGGAGAATGGAGAATGGACTCTCGAGACATTTACTTACACAAGTCCGAATATCCCTGTACTAAATTGTGAATTGTGAGTGGATTTCATATATGAATACACAGTGGAGGATTGATTAGAGAATGCGAAAGAGAGAGAGAGAGAGAGAGAAAGCGAGCGAGAGAAAGAGAGGGAGAGACATTCCAAAATTGGCAGTCTGAATGAAAAAGAGGGCTTAGCCCGCATATTTTGCATTTCTTGGAGCAAAAGAGAGAGAAAGAGAGAGGGGGAATTTCGATGGAGAGACCTGATAAGAGTCCGTTAGTCATGAAGTCAAGTCAACGAAATGTGTAGTTAGAGGACGAGTAAGTAAACTCAAGTCTATATACTGTTTGCTTTTGCTACGTGTGTGTGTGTGTGTGTCGGGCGCCAAGGCAGACCAAGTCCAAGTCCAAAACCAAGACGAAGGAATTGTGAATCTGAATCTGAAATTACATAAACTTATATCGTCTGTTAAGTTCACAAACGAACTATAATTATTTTCCTTAATTTCGTTGACCTGCTCCAAAGGTCAAACGGCTGGAGATGGGTCTTTGGGTCCTTCGACATTATTGTTGGCCATGACCTTTTCTGTTACCCTGAATTTTTTCAGAATTTTACCCACAAAGACGGACGCAGTCGTATAGGATTTCCGCAAATTAAGGAAAATCCTTATAGTTCGTTTGTGAACTTAACAGACGAAATACTCGGGGATTTTCTGTGGTCCTCATACATGTGTGTAAGTTGTGTGTGAGTTGTGAGTCCACGACCAAACCCAAAAAGACATCTACATGGCATCAGCTAAATTTCCTTCTTCCCCCCCGCCCCCGAAAGCAAAGAACATTTATGAAAATTGTGAGGTTTTTGATTTGCTGAAATCCAGATTCCAGATGAAATGAAATCAAGTGAATGGACTTTTGTGGATGAATCAAACTTTTTTCTAAGGGTTTCCCTTAGAATTCGGAATTCAGAATAGATGAAACATTATGATTTTGCCATGGAATGGAAATGTACGTATGCATACGAACGGCAAACGGGGTTAGTCTCTATCTCTAGTAAATCTCCGTGTAAAAACGTTGAAAGTTGAGAGTTGAAATGGCCTGGTTATTTTTTTTTTTTGTCTCCTTGCGCATTTTGTTTTATTTTTACATATTTACCTTTACCGTATGTGTATTTTTATTTGTTTTATCCTCGCGCGGAGTGCAAGATTGACCACACGCATTTCAGTACACATACGGGAAAAATAGCGGCTACTAAATAAATGTCGTCGTTTGTACGATATATTCATTCCGAGTTACTGCGTATTCTCCCAGAAATATTACACAACAGATTACATCGATTGGGACAACAACGAGACGACGACAACGAAAACGACGACGACGACGGTATGTACGATGGAAATGAGGATAACGACAATGAGCAGGGAGTTGAAGGTAAAAAACTAAAACGTAAAACCCATTGGGAAATGGTATAAAAAATATATTTGATATATACTTACCTTTCTGGTAATTACGACTCAACTCCAACTCCAACTCAAACTCACACCGTCACCGTCACCGTGTGTGCTTGTATTTGTATTTCTTCTGAGAGGTTGTTGCTCCGGCCTCCAGTGCAGGTTCTGTTTTCTGTTTTCTATTTTCTATTCCTCGTCTCCCCTTTTTTGTATGCAATCCTGGATTTCTGACCTGGAAAGAAAATAACAAAAAACATATTTCAATTAAGCATTAAGTTCACAGTTCTACAGTTCCACATTGAACATTGAAACATTGCTTTTCCTTATTATTATTACATATACTTTTTTTGCTATGTGTATAGTCGAATTCTTAATTTACTCAGAGGAATGGAATTTAGAGATTTCGCAGGAAAATTCTGGAATTCCAGAATTCCAGAATTAGAGATAGAATTATGCGATGTTTTAACTTTGAACTAGTCGCAATACATACATATACATATATATTTAATTGGTGTGAGTTTTCAGTTTAATCTATCAAGTCCAGGAAGTAGATGTTGATATTATGTAATGAGCTGCCGCTAAGTCAATAGAAAATAGAACAAATGCCAAATGCCAAATACCAAATACACTAACGATAAGCACTGCTGTATCCGTACATTGGGTTGTTCATAGTTCATATAAAGATAAAGAAGGTGAGTGAAAGTAAGTGCTTGATCTCACTTTCTACTTCTATTGATATTTTCCATTTCCTTCTTCTTTTCTTTCTCTCTTTCTCCTTGTTTCAGGTAGGAAAGTATAAAGTACACGAGAAAGAGAGAGAGAGAGAGAGAGGAATAATAATGGAATATAATAATGGTGGTTGGTCGGGTATGGACTTTTATGCTCACGCTAATGGTCTCTGACATGATGACGATAACAATGATGATGATGACCTGAGGACTTGCTGGAAAGTGGAATATGACATAAAATGCGTTTGTTATTGATATGGACGTCGTTTCCACACACTCACTCTTTCTCTTCCTCTCTCTCTCTCTCTCTCTCTCTCCCCTCCTCCAATGTCTTTCTATATATGTATATATATTTGCTTTATTCCTTCCTACACTTCCACTTCCACTTTCACAATTCACATCCACTCAATAGCAATAGCAATGGCAGCCGTAGCTTACTCATATTATTTCATTCTCTAGAGAGTCCCCCTTTTCTTTTCCCTTTCCTTTTTTTCTCAACTTTCTTTTCTTCAGTCGTCCGATTCCTACACATTTCTTTATTGAGATCCCGACAACCGGCAATCCCACACACACACATGACCACATGAACACATGACAAATCCATCAACTACGATATCAACTCAAGTCTTTCACTTTTTCTTTTCCTTTTCCTTTTCCTTTTGATGAGTGAAATCAGGAAATCAGGAAATCAGTAAATCAGCAGGTTCGAATTTCGAATTTCGTTTTTCAGACTTTGATAAGGAATAAGGAATTTTGTGTACCTATACTCACAATGAAATCCTTCCTGTAAGTGGATACTTTTTTGGTAAACCAATACCAGAAAAACAAGTTCAATTATCAACGGGGGAAAGTTGATACGATACAGATCGATGTTGTTTTTTTTTTGTAAGTATTTGTATGCGTATTTGAAAATCCAATCAGAATTCCATTGTCAAGCTTTGATTTTGATTTTGATTTCAATGTGGACTGGAGAGATGCGGGATGAAATGTGAATGTGCGTTTGTGTATGTTATGTACATACGTATGCTATTGTTATTGCGTTGTGGGGATGAGAGATGAGAGAGAAATGGTTATTGTTTTCTACAGTTTTCAGTCCATCAGAGTGAGTTCCGTATTTACAGTTTACTCTGAAATGGAAATGGGGAAATAATGAACAGGAACAGAAAATATGGTGGAAAGTCCAAAGTCCAAAGTCGTTTCTCTCTCTGTCTTTCTCTCTCTCTCTCTCTCTCTCTCTCTTGTGAATCCTTCATTTCACTGGATGTTCTCTAATGAAAACAGAGGGGAGTCTCCCTTTCACTTTCTCTCTCTCTCTCTCTCTCGAAATGAAAACACAACATTTTCTATTATTTTCTATTTGAACGGATATTTTGTCGTGAGCTATCAAATAACAGATATTTCGAACGACTCGCAAAGAGAAAGAGTCAAAACTCTCCAGTCCAAATCAAAATCAAAATCAAAATCAAGATGAAAAGACGAGCGAGAAATGGAGAAATGGAGAGAAAGACAAAACCAGAAGTACGATCGAAACTCGGAGTTTTGTTGGATGGCTTTGAAAATATACAAATACAAAATATTTATGGTTTCATGGGCGGATGATGATGATGATGATGATCGGCAGACATTTTCTCTGTTCTTCCATTTCCAAAACTGGAACTACATACTACATATAATATAAATATATAGCATATATATAAATTATATTGTAAATAAATACGATTGATTTGGATTTGGATTTACAATTCACATCTTTGTGAACAATACCAACTTTCTATACCAAGTCAAAAGACTTTTTGTTTGTACATTTTATGATGTACAAACTGTTCACAGTTTTGATTTTCATTTCCCGTTCCAAATAGTTCAAAGTATTTTTCTCTTCATATGAAATTGAGTCATAGTGAGTTGAGTTTTCTGTGCTGTGTCCTTTGATCCGAATCCAATTGACCAAATTGTCAAAGGAAATTGAAAATGCCAAAATGCGGCCCTCACGATCAATTTGTATTTGACCATACGAGATCTAACTACAACTATACAATCTACAATATCTGTACATCACGTGTAATTTTCCTTAATTACTGTAAAAAAGTGACGACGGAGGTCGTAAAATGTAGTAAAACGTATAGTTGAACATTTTTTTTTTTATGGAGGTTCATCAGCGTTTGAGTAAGCCGAGGAAATGAATTGAGAATTGGGATGGAATTTGGGCCATTAAAAATGCAGCAGAAAAAAAAAGCTATATGATTTTTTCTGATTCATGATGATTCATCGTTAGACTTCACACTCGACTCGGCTACATTCTGTAACATCAAGATACTTGTGAAATGTCTTGATCCCTATAAAAATGAGTTTTTCGCACGTGCATAATGGACCTCACCCACGATTATCTGTATTAGCTACGTTTGTATCGTGTGATATTTGAAAATTTGAACCCTTCACATTTCACTCTTTTTTTTTTTTTTTTTTATTTCCATCTCCTTTTGTTTTCCACGTTGAAAATCTCTCAAATCTCCAATGTAATCAATCCCACTAATGTTTGCACAGATTTGCAAATTCTCTCTCGCAATTTGAACACAATCCTCCAACGACAAGGAAGGAATAGATATATTCCGTGAACGTGGGAACTAGCACACGCGGATTTTGCATTCTCTCACTCGTTGTCTCTGGTTCCTTTTTAGCATAACAAATTACTTGATGGTTCCACTTAAGCTGATTTTGATGCATCGATTATACTTTAAAAGTTGTACACTGCTCACGGATTTCATTGCAATCACTGTAAGCCTCTTTGAGGACATTAAAAACGTAAAACGTACAGAGAGTGGAGTTTTTCTCGGGGATGCAAACACACATTGTCAAATGTCATCAACTATTAACCATTTCATCTCTCTCTCTCTCTCTCTTTTGAAAATCTCTCCGTTTCCATTACGTCTATGTACGATTCTCAACAAACAAGAGTAAATCTCTGCAGAGGATTTTTTACAGGGATACAAAAGTGTGAAGCTGTCAGTTGGAAATGAATGTACGATACTTTATATAGTATTTCGTATTTCCATTGTCATGTGAGAAAAATATTCAATTAGACAAGAGAATAAAGTGGGATGAGGGAGGCAGCTTAAACCTTAAACACAGGTGACAAAATAAAAGAGCTCGTATGTGTGTGTGTGTGTGTGTGTTTGTGTGTAATTTTACTTGGGGAATTTCCTGACAATTCTAAATGGAAAAAGTCGTCTCCCCAGACTGATTTTGTTCAACTTGAGCTAAAACGCACTTTAATATTGAAAATATCCTTACTGTTGTCAAGATGGATTCTCTCTCATTCTCATTCGGAATTCGGAATTCGGAGTTGAGACAGATATTCAGATATTCCCCCGTGTGTTCGCGTTCGTGTTGATGTAAGTGTTCGTACACACGGTAAATTCAGAAACAAGTTGACTTGGAATTTACATTTATATTTAAATCTGTCGACAAGTTACAGACTGAGCACTTAATTTAATTGGAAATTGAAGCTCCACCAAAATAAATGTATCGTATTCAAATTCGAATGAAAGTGAGAGTCTCTGTAGACTTTCAGCTGCTGGCTCTGCTCTGTGGCTTTCAGTTTTCAGTTTGGGTCAACCACCGATATATGCAAATGCAAATGTATCCACAGAAACTTCTCTCTCTCTCTCTCTCTACCACACAATTTGCAAATCCATAAAGTACAAAAATGCAACAACAACAACAACAAAATTTTCGAATCCATTACAATTTTTCAGCTAATTTTCCCACACAAAATTCTCACCATCACAACTTGAACTATATGAGACAAAAAGTGTACACACAAAAAAAAAAAATCCAAACTTTCATTCCATTTAAATTAACTGAAAACTAAAAAAATCCAGATGAATAAACCCATTAAATATAGCTGGGAGTTTGGTGTGTGGTTTCTCAATTTTCAGGTTTCTCATATAAATGAAAATGTAAATAAAATCCACTTTGACTGTTTACGTTGACGAACAGAAAATGAGACTGTGTAAAAACAAATCATTCCCATAAAAAATAAAATAAAATACATCCATCTCGAATCTCGATATACAGATACTTAGATAATTGAGAGGAAATTATAGAATGAAAGTCCGCTTGGATTTTGATTTTCCTAATGAATATTCATTGCATTGTGTCGGGGAAGAAGGCGAATGCGAGACTATGCGAGGATTCGTACACCGAACCATGGAGCAACTACTTACATTGTGTACATACAGGCGATTTGGACTGTTTACATATACTTGCATGAGCGAGGACTCTTTTGGGACTGTTGGAGAGTTTTGGAGAGTCTGAACAATTAGTTATAGATTATTATTTACCTAACATGAACTAGAACTCAAACTAAAAGTAGAGACGACTGTGGAATTCAAGTTCCAACTCTCAACACTCCACTCAAACTCAACAACTAGTCAAGTCCTTGTTAAGCAGTGAGAAGACGGAGAAATAACTTGAGCTCTGCTGCTGCTACTAATGTTCTAATTCTAACATCTGAATCGGATCCCTAACGATAACTATAAGATGAAAATCCAATTGAATTTCACAGAAATTTTAAAGGACTCCCCAATGCAAATGTAAATTCCTCACTCTCTCTCTCTCTTTCTCTATGGATATTTTCCATTAATAATCATTACGGTTCAACTACAGTTTGGAGATACAAAACACAATTAAAAAGTGTGGACGATTTGTCGGGTATATATGCGCTGTTATGGTGCCATTGAAAATTGTGAAGGGAAATCCTTAGTTGAATATCGTATGAATATCTGAGTCTCTGAGTCTCTGAGCTTGTGAGTCTCTGAGTGTTTCAGTCGACAGAGTAAGAGTAAATCCTAGTCCATGCAGATTTACAGATACAAATGAAGTGAGACAGAGACAGAGACAGAGACAGGTAGTATGAGGAATTTGAATGTGAGGAAATGAGTGTACATAATTGGATGGAAGGACGAATTACCAGGAAGACTCGGAAGACTTGGTGAATACTTGAATACTTGTAACATGTATTTCATTACAGTCCATGTACAGATAGTTTGTAAGATATATGTAGGTAGACAGAGAAAAGGGAAATATAGGTATACATACAGATACATATATGCCTGGGCCCTGTCTCTCGCTCCTCTTCATTTTCTCATCTGATTAATTGGAGAGCTGAGCGGAGCTTTTGCCGAATAACTTGAGCAACTTAAGGATAATTACCAAAGATTCCAAAGGTACCGGACTCATTTCCATTAATTGCGGACAAAGATAAATTCATTACTGGCTTTGGTTTACGTTTTCACTCACATTTACACACACACACGCATATACATTTCCCTATACATTTTCATTTTCTGATTCTGTTTTCAGTTTCCAGGTTTCAGAATTCGGATCTTGCTTTTGCTCTCTCGTATAGTTTCCTTGTCCAGTGGGGAAATCCAGTATTACAAAATTACATACTCAAATATGCGGAAAAGTTCATGGTTTGATCTGTCTGTTTTATTTGTGCAGTATACTTTATTCTCATACGGATATAGAAAATAGGAAATGGAGAGGAGACTTTGTACATCATGAGATATCATATATCGTCTATTAAGTTCACAAACGAACTATAATTATTTTCCTTAATTTCGTTGACCTGCTCCAAAGGTCAAATGACTCAAGATGGAGCTTTGGGTCCTTCGACATTATGGTCTGCCATGACCTTTTCTGTCACCCTGAATTTTTTCACAATTTTACCCACAAAGACGGTCGCAGTAGTAGCATTTCCTCAAATTAAGGAAAATCGTTATAGTTCGTTTGTGAACTTAACAGACGATATGAATTTGAATTTGAATCATATCATGTGTCGTGTGTGTTTGTGTTTGTATGTATGAACTTTGTTATACATTTCCTCTCTCTCTCTTTCTCTCTATAGATATATAATCCATTTAGTATAATTGAGTAGTGTAAAATGCATTCTGCTGGGGAATGATTTGCAAATAAAGTTACCACTTTGTCATTAAATGAATCTCTATACGCTGCTCTTTGTGTTTGTGTTTTTGTGTACGATGTAGAGTAGATTGTAGAATTGTAGAATGTACATCATATGATGAGTTGGAAACTCGAGCTTAATTTATTGACAACTTTATATCTTATCTCTCCAGACGAGTATGAATTTCAACCAGTTACACAACTCAAAACTTGTTTTATTACATCCTGGTTCAACTAATTGCTCATTTGAGTCATTTTGAAACACAAATTTTCGGAACTCTACATTTCAAAGTTATTTCCCCCCTCCCCCCATTACCCTCCATTGATATTGGAAAATGGAAACTATATAATATGAATATGGAGGCGATTTTTTTTTCATTTATAAAAAAGGGAATGTCAATATAAAAAATAAAATGGATGAATATACATATATTGGTAGTTTTAGTTGTAGATGGATAAATAAGATTTGTTTTAAATACACAATCTTTTTTGACATTCATAACGTTTGACTTTGAGGGACTTTTGCCAATGCTTGGAGTTGGAGCCGCCGAAATATGCAAAGAAAAATATGTGTCAAAATATATAAATATACATTGGGAAAAAGAAATACGATAAATTAGGGGGAAATCAATGAATGTCTCCACAAATGCAATTTTTACTGGCAATTCATAGACAAATAATATGTATATACAAATCACACAGTTTTCTCAATGCAAAATCATTCAATTTCCCTGTCATCACTTCATAACTGTACAAGACACACGGAATAAAAATATAGGCTGAGGGTAAAACCATTACAATTCTGGGCTATCTTATGTTATATTTATATTTATTTATAAACACAAACACATCATCAACTTAAAACAAGGGATCATAAAAAAAAAGAATCCTCATTTTTTCTCTACCTACAGACGACAGACGATAGAAGAATGAATTCCATTCTTTTCCCTACAGAATATAGCGAATTGAGAATTGAGATCCGAGAGAGAGTTTCAGAAAAAGTCACAAGGTTAATTGCAAAATATATGTACGATAGTTACGAAAATTGGAATACTGGGCCAAATCTGCAAAAATAAATAATGTAGACAAGACAAAGACAAACTAACAAAAGTACAATGGCAAAGGAGCAGAAGCAATATAATATAATTTCCCCCGTTTTTTTGCTCTATCTGTAAATAAAAAATACAGACGAAAGTAATAATTCACAAAAGTACACTCAAAAACTGTACTCGCATTTTGAAACCATTTGTTTTTTTTTTGAATGGTGGACTCGAACTCGAAACTCGAACTCGAACTCGCGAAATGCAATTCAAAATAATCACTGATAGATTTAATTTTTTATAGCCTCACTTGATTAAAATGACTCCCAGCTTTAAATCCGCCATAACAATAATAATAATAATAATGATTATTAATATGTAAAATCCTCATTCACATCCCACTTGTTTAAAGGTCAAAAGCATACATGTGTGTGATTGAATTCTGTAGACTGATTGTGAGGATGAGTAATCCACATATCTGTGTATCTGTGTAGT
Organism: Gisinianus flammeolus; assembly: GCA_034699125.1. NCBI lineage: Eukaryota > Metazoa > Arthropoda > Collembola > Symphypleona > Katiannidae > Gisinianus > Gisinianus flammeolus. Next base: position 58,622 of record JAIUND010000222.1, on the reverse strand, counting down.
TTCAATCCACATTCAAATTTGGAATACACACTCTGTGTATTACATCTCCAAGATTTAGTCTGGACGTCATCGAAAAAGATTTTCACCCGAGAGAGAGGAGTCAATGCTATATGGACTGTTCAACGTTAGAAATTTTACTAAATTACTACGACTCCCGTGAATTACTATCAACATCAAGTTAAAGAGCAGGAGAGCAGGAGAGCAGGAGAGAGACACGATCAAAAGATACTGTTGCGAATTTCAAATACGAGCGTATAAGTATGTACACGCAAAAAAAAAGAAGAGTGAAACGACAGAAAGTCTGCAAGTTACAAAAGATCTGAAGGATGTATGTACAAACGCCGTATGTATACAGAAATACACAGATACATGTTCATCTTTAAGTACACAGACATGGGGAAGAAGAAAAAAAAACTCTCTCAACTCTGAACTGAAGATGTGAACTGTGATGATCTTGAGACTCAAGTTTTTGAGTTTTGCCAAAAAAACATCTGCTTTGTGCACACGCTTCGTTACTCTTAAATCGTTAGACATTTCCCTCTCTACACTCTGAATTTTCTGTTCACTCTCTCTCTGTTTTTGTTTCTGTTTCTTTTTGGTCTGTCTATCTGTCTCACTCTGCTCCTCTGCATCAAAATTGCCAATTTCCAATTTCCTCCTCTCATCATTTAATTCCCTATACAAATCCTACGATAAATCCTAAATGGCTTCCCCAAAATCTTTCATTAACTCGAATAAAGATTTTTTTATTAAGTATTTTTTTTTTTTTGCAATTGCTATATTTCAAATGGAAAAAATGTTTAATAGAAGACACACTCAAGAAGTTCAACTAATTTTAATTTGGAGATGATTTGCATATTCGTGTCTGCCAGTTCCAGTTCCAGTTCCAGTTCGCCTGCACACACACACACACACACACAAAAAAACTGGAGGAACGAGGAGCAATTGAGACGAGATTCCTAGAATTCAAATTAACTTTTGCCTTGTCAAATCTATTATAAAATTTTGTCCGGATGATTCCAGATTCTGCAGACTCAAGATTTCAGATTTTAAATTTCAAATTCCAGGGGTGCTGGAGCAAAAACAAAAAAACTTAGTATGTAAATCTTTATAAATTAATTCAACTTGCAATCGTCATTGCACACTCACGGAATTTGTATTAAAAATTTTAATTTAAAAGGTATAGAAAAAACTGTCATACATGTGTGAGACGAGTGGAGACGTGCTCTCGTGATGTGATAGACTCTACACAATTAGAGTTATCAAGAATATGTCATGTTTTGTTGTAGGTAATAAAGTGTTATCACTAGTGAATGGAAAGGGAACAAGGAAAATATATAAAGTCAAGCTCAAAAAATGAAAGATTTTTTTTGTTTTGGCTCCTGTCCATGTGCCAACAACTAACTCTCAAACTTGATGATATTGACATTCACTCCACATTTGCCAGTTTCTCTCTACCAGCTATACCACGCTCATTTTATCATTTTCCACAGTCCACACACATTAGTCTGTTCTACCTATATGTAGAATGTGCATTAAAAAAATGTAATGGAGCCTGTATGTACAAATGTACACACACATGATCAAAGAGAGAATGTAATTGTAATTGTAATTGTAATTTGAGAATTTGCGTGAATGTGCTAATTTTGTAGCTGGATTGTATAACACGTAAGATGTAATGACGCTATATTCAACATATTCATCTTTTGTTTCTATACATTTGTATTCGTGCTCCCCCTTTGCACAACTCAGAATTGCTAAGTAGTTTGCCGTTTGCTGTTTGCCGTTTGCCATTTGTACATAAAACAAGAACAAGAAGAACAACAGGAGAATGCAAAAATAAAAATAATTGAGCCAAGTCTTTTTTTTTCGTTTTCTTGTATGGTAGAATTGGTATAGATTACACTTTTTTTCCTTCCTTTTTTTTACTTACTCACTTTTATACTTCAGTTCAACATTCGAAGCAAAAGCAGCTACATACAAGATACAAGTCATTGTTGAATTTGAATTTTGAATTTGATCTGTGGTACTCATTTTTCTGTTGGATTTGGATTGGTTTGATCTTGAAACTTTTGCACACACACACTTCATATGACATGCAAACTGTGTGAACGTGAACGTGACGATGAGATGTATCTTACAGATAGAAAGAGAGCCCAGCCCAATATTAAAATTAAAATTCAAATTCGAGTCCAGTCTGGAATCTAAGGAGATCCATTTAAAGTTCATTTCTCGACTGAGGGTTGATGATGATGATGGTTGATTTTATAGCATAACGAACTGCCCACATTAAATAATTTACGGCGCGTACATATATATATGTGTGTGTGTAAAAAAAATTATTTTAAGATCCCTCAATACTTAAAATCCCGCTGGTTCTGTTTCTGTTTCTGGTTCTGGTTCAGAATTCAGAATTTCCCGAGGTCCAGACTCCAGATATAGCCATCACCATAATAATAAAATTGTGTGTGCAAGTTTGGAGATTGGAGTATGAAATTGAGTTCGCACATATTAAAAAGGATAATTGCTATGATATGCAGATATGTATAAACTATATTAGATTTTTCTTATATTATGCGTATGTCATGTTGAACAATGTGGTATTTGCATTTTGCACTCTCAATTTCCATGTCCATGTCCATTCTTTTGATGAAGATGGAATTGAGCGTGGTCAATTTTTTCAATTTATATAATGCTGTTCTCTCAATGTCATTATAGTGCAGTCATTGATCGCAATCAAGAACAACTTGAGGGAATTTGCATATATGCACTATTAGACTATTAGACGAGTGCCATTTCCCCGCCGTCTTTATTCTCTTTATTCTCTGTCTATTAAAAGCAGCTCCAGGCCATTAGATAATCACTCACCATATTATCGTCCATGTCGAACAGGTTTTTAGATCAGTGTGTGGTAAAGGAGAAAAAAAACGTGCAGTTCATTTCGAAATCGAAATCGTAAGTCAAGAAATAAAGGAATAAATCCTTTCCTTTATCCATGATTTCTATTCTTAAGTAGTCTACAGCAGTAGGTATTTTCTATTTGAAGCAGCGAAGGACGCCGATTCATTATGATAATGATTTAATAATAATAACTGTAATAATCCAAAGTACCTGCTCAATCATGTAAAGTCAACAATCTTGATCATTTATAATCATGTGTCGCTACTCTATAGAAAATATCTGTATGTAAAAACATTAAAGTCATCTCTCAACTCATTACAACAGATTCTTCACTAAAAATATAATATATACAAATACAAATATAATCATGTCCTTTAGTCGGTTGGGCATGGTGTAATTCAAACCATGATGAATTATTTGAAGACCCTATACGGAGATAAATATACAAAAGGTCAGGATTTGATTGATTTCCATGAACTATATAGAATCATGTACAATCATTCATAAAATGGTTAAATGGTTAACCTCTCTCTCTCTCTCTCTCTCCATTAATTTACAATGTAAGTCACAGTTTATGTTATGAGAGAGAGAAACGGGATTGAAATTGTAATTCCTAATTCGTAATTGGCATCAAAATTTGATATTAAATTCCATTGTGCACACACATTGAAAGCGAATAGTCAAAGTCGGAGTCCCTCACCATAGTTATTATGAGATAGTAAATCTCATTACTCATTACATGGGAAATTATATGGTGTTTGTATGTACATTATGTACATTATGTACATTATGTTTTCATATCTAATTTATTACTTACTTTGTCGCTGTAAATATTAAATAGTAAATACTGACACCTCTACCTTTACCTCTGTGTCCGTCCGTCCATGTACAAAATATCTACATATGGAAATCACACATCGTGATAAAATCATTTGAGTTTGAGACTTTGAGACTTTGAGATTGAGTAAAGGCAGACTAATAGTCTCTCTCTTGCTCTCTCTCTCTCTCTCTCTCTCTCTCAAGTCTTTGAAGGATTAAAGAATAATTTAGTGTACAAATACATATGGAAATAGGCAGACAACTATTCATGTAGTTTTTCTGTGGTTATTGACAATGTTTGCGAATTATTTATTGCTCTTGGCTCATGCCATTTTTCGTGAAGGATGGACGAAGGTTGTTCTCACATCACACATTACCATCACATACAAACAATAACAAGAACAAGCAAGCACAGAAATATACAGACTGTACAGACTGTACAGAATTACATTACAGACTACAGACGATGAGAACCCCAACACAACACAACACAAGAACAACACAAAAGACTTGGTCCTCTGTCGTAATATTCCAAGTCACAGCATAAAGCATAATACATAAGATATAAGCAAAATCATTGTAAATTATAACTCTTTCAGCTTTCAGCTCTCAGCTCTCAGCTCTCAGCTGTCCATATTCATAATAATATGCATAAGTAAGAAACTGCTGTTTGGACAGATTATCACAAAGACAGGCTTATACCTATATTTATGCTTACGATTCCACCCACTTTAATGCATATTGCACTACTAGTACTACTCCTACTTTAGACTTTAGCGTTTAGACTTGGAGTTTTATCTCAAGTCTGAAGGGAGCTGTCGCTATGTGCGATATATATATCGTCGTTATTTGCTGTGAAAGTGAACCAACTTAAATTACTTTTCCATTACTATTATTTTGCTTATCTCCACTAAAATATTTATGCACCACAACAAAAACAACAACAAAAGCGAAAACAGCTTCATTTTCCATTTTGCATTTTGTCCTTATCGTTAATTGGAAATGACCGGTTAATAACTCAATTTAACTTTGAGGTTAATTAACCATATGGAATTGTCAATGACAGCGCTGTTTTTCCATATTATGATGTCGTATCCTTATCATATTTATATACTTAAATTACTTAAAAGTGTTCAAATGTAAAGCGTTTAATAGCTTAAAGATACATCTCTATAAAAATTCACTATTCACTACTCCTTCTACTTCTTCTTCATCAGCAAAAAAGTCTCAATAAACATAGTTTTTTTGTCTCGCAAACTCTGACAATGAGAGAGAGAGAGAGAGAGAGAGAGAATCTCTTCGTTGGCACTTTGTAGTTGGTACTTTGTATTTGTGCGAAATGAGAATGTGAATGTGTTTTGCTTATTTAGATTTAATGTACACTTTTCATAATTCCCGAGATATTAATAATTCTTTTTATGTATAAAGAGAGAGAGAGAATCGCTCAATGAAAAAAAAATGGATATTTGCATAAAAGTTTTATGTGTATTCCAATGACTAGTGACTAGTCATATTCATATTCATATTCATCTTCTGCATGTATGGCTGTGGGAATTTGCAATTTTGCAAAAAGGACACGCATTCCTTTGGAGACTTTTAAACTTTCGTTTGAGTGATGACAAAGGACAATTTCATTTTGTTAAATTTTAGCTTATTCACTATTTGCTTTTAGCACCTCCAACTCCAAATCCACACCTAAAGTTTTTATATACATCTCTCTCTCCCTCTCTCTCTCTCTCTCTCGTATTTATTATTCTGTGCAAATTATATAGATTTTGCAAACTACTGATATACAGATACAAACGAGAAACGAGGCAATGAATGTGCTGATGATATTGAATAAGCGACCTCACGCATCACATACACACAGAATAATTATTAATTATATCGTACTATTCTCTGTGCATATGTATACCTACGTAAGTATATAATATGCATTCTTCATTTCACTTGATACATGTGACTTTGACTTGTGAGCTCAAATTCATTGTGTATTTAAAAGACAATTGGACTCGCATAATGTATTTACTATTTACTGTTTACCATTCATATTTCATTTTCTACAGTAAGATATGTATTCATCTTCATCATATCATTAGATTTGCATTTACATTTACATTGACTCATTGACAAACTCTCATTTCTCATCATCGTCATCATCATCCTCAATCCTCATGGTTAACTCGAACTCGACTGACTGCCGACTGTCGAACGAATATTCCAATTTCCATTTCAAGCAGAGCACCGTTTTGTACATGAGTTTTCCCATTTCCCATTTGACATTTATGTACCATTTACCACTATTCGACTATTCAGACGTGACATAATGCGAGCCCAACCACTACTAAACTAAATGAATAATGATGAACAGTATTGAAAGTCTCTCATTATTTTGAATCTTGATCTTGAGACTCTTTTCGTTTTCGAGAGAGAGAGAGAGAGAGAGAGAGAAAGAGAGGGAGAGAGAGACAGCGGACAATGTGGAAATGCAAACAAGTCCTCTCAACTCAACTCATCTCTCTCATTAATTAAGTGTTGACTGTGCTCGTTCTATATATTCCATTCTGTATATTTGTACTTGTATTTGTATTTGGGATGTCATAATAACTATTATTAATGTGTAATAGCAATAGCTATTGTAATTTGTAATTGAATATTCTCACCATCATTATTCTCCTTTTGTTTTTACACAGGCACAAAAATACGATACTATCCTACAAACTTAAGTTGACTTGTTCTTGTTCTGAGAACGCCTAGTCAAATTTGTGCTTACGTTCGTTCACCTATAATAATAATAATAATAATATAATATTTTATCGGGATAATGTATAATTGTGTACACAATTATCGATTCCATTGAATCCCATCCCAAAGGATTATCAAGTTTCACTTTTTCTCGGAATCGGCACTCGAAATGTAAATAGTAAATACAGATAGACTTTCATTGCATTGCATTGAATTGCAGATATATCTGTATTTCCACTTTCCCACTTTGGTTCACTGGCAAATGTTTGCGGAATTAATTTCCCCATATTACTATTAATTTATTACTATAATAATGTTAACCAAAAACGAAAACAAAAACAAAATGTTGTGCTAATGCTAACTACTGATAATTCACAGTTGGAACTGGGGCGATGCAAAAAAAAAAAAAAAAGTGGGGAAATGAAGAAAAGAAGGAAAATGCCAGAGAGTTGAGACTATTTGGTATTCTGGGTTAAGGCGTTAAGGGAGAAGAAAGTACTGAAAGTAAATGGTTCATCAGACAGAGAAAAGTTTTACAGAGGAAATATTCTAGGCCAAAAACTACACAAGTACATATGTGCAAATACACATAGAGAGAGAGGACCATTTCATATTATTTGATATTCGTCCCGTGTGCCTCATGAAATTACCCCAAGCCGATTGAATTTGACCATTGGCTTTCGTCTTCGTCCGAATTCCAAAACTGACTTTACTTAAATGACCGCAACCATTATGGTTGTCGTTTTGGATTTCGTTTTTTCCACACTCAAATGTATGTTCAAGTCAAAAGCAAAGATGTATAGCGATGCTAATTTTGGTTTTGGAGCCATATAAGAAAAGTATACCTACAGATATTTACTAATACAGATACTAGCAAATTGAATTCATTCAATGTTCAATGTTCAAAAAAAAAACTACTAGTTTTTCTTCGTGTCAAGTCTGAACTCTGAAGTTTGAGGGTCCAAAAAGCCGGAGGGAAACGGAAAACTCTCTCTCCCAACATAATACTAATGTAATGTATATTCATCGAAAGCTATAACAATCCATACAGTCATAATCGTAATCCCTAATCCTTATCCAGTTTTTTTTTCCTTTTGCTCTTCCTTCTTTTGCTTACCAATACCAACATAACATACCCAAAAATGCTCAAAATACCAACTTGTGCCCGTACACTTTCATTATTTCATATAATGAAATGTGATTACTTTTATGGCTTTACTTTTACTTTTTTTTTTTTAGCCCATTTGATGGCATGTCGAAAACAAATTGAGCAACACCAAAAAAACTATGGATTGGTGGACTTTTTTTTTCATTTTTTAAAAAATTTATACATGAGAAATCCATAAAGCTAATATTGCGCGAGAAACTTGTGCTGGGTTGTGATGATGTGAAACACTTGAATTCAAACTGGAGGAACTGGAGGAAAAGGTTTGGAGGAAAAGAAAAGACGACTTGGTGAATGGTGAATGGTATAACTCGGGGGGAAACAATTCGTGTCCAGGTGATTTTCTCCATTATCGTCAATGTCCAGTAATAACGGGGAAACATGAATCTCCAGTCAGTCTTTAGTCTTCCAAATGGATTTCTTGATTTTTTTTTCTTCTTATTCCCGAAAAAAGAAAGGGAGTAAGTGAATATGCGATGACGGCGACCAGATGATTAAATTAAACGATTTCCACACGTTCCATGGTGGAAAAACCAAAAGCCTTTTTTTTTCTTTTTTTTTTGCAAACAATACCGGAAAAAAAATCAAGAGTCTCTTCAGTTCTGACATGAATCCGCCAAAATTCTCATTATTCCAAGTCCAACTGCAGTTTTGTACTCGGAATATATAGGAAATGAAAGTGACCACACAAATTAAACCAGAGTTGTTATCGCTGTAGTTGTAGTGTGTTTTGGGTTTGGGTTTCCTCTGGTAATCAATTCTGGTAATCAATTAATGGGGAAAGAAGTCGTAGAAATGGGAGGGATTTCCGCGAAAATGAAAACTCATCCATTCAGAATAGAAAAATTCATTCGAGACCCATTTGAAATTTCAATTACTCCTCCAGTCAATTCTCTCAATTCAATTTCTATTGAAATAACGAGAGAGAGAGAGAGAGCTCTCGACAAATCTCGAATCTCTTGTTTCTGTTTTCCTTCTGTGTTTACTTATGTTTGTGTGTAGCTCCAAGTTTTTAATGAGAGCTTCCTCTGATAATGGCATAATGGAGATAAAGAGATTCAAAGGAGTACCAGTGATTCCATAAAAAAAAATCCTCATGTATTTATGAGTATCTTAATTATTATATCGTAGTCAGCAGTCAAGTCGCCTGTTTGCATCTGCATGTACCAAAATTGAAGTACACATTTTTGCCAATTCAATTCAATTTCTATATATTATTTCATTGTGATTTTGTGATATGAGAGAGAGAGAGAGACTTTTTCACAATTAGCTACCTATTTCAAATTCAAACGCGTTTCCCTATTTAATGAAATATATATACAGTGAAATGATATTCAAATTCAAATAAAATATGTGAGTAACGAGCAACGTCCCTCATTTTTCAAAGGAAAACATTCACAGTGCAAAAGAATATTTATATGAAAAGAACACAACATTTTTTGTGTTTACCTCTCTTTTTTAAAAAAAAAACGTCTCGCATATGTCATGACTGAAGTTTGTTTGGGTATGTTTTGAATTTGAAATTAAATACGAGATTATTTAATATTTATGTTGGTGTGGATTGTGGAAGTGAAAAGTGAATGCACAAGCTTTTCAGACTCCGGTGGAAAAATATATTTAGTTGACAAGGGATTTTGAATTAAAATTTTCTGCTACATGAACCCCAATTTGAAATTTGCAATTAGCAAAGGTTTTTTTTTAAGCCCGCAGTTTACACATATCTGTCGAGGAAATCCTGAAAAACGTGAAAATACTATATGTAGTTTAGAATGAGAAAAATCAAATTTATATTTACAAAAGTATGGTGAATATACAGAATACTCTTTTGACCTCAAAGCTCTAATTGTAAGAATCGTCCCACAAAACTTCCCCTCATTTAATTTGTTCACCTAATCCAAATTTTATGCACGAATATCTCAATCTCAATGAATGAATGGAGAGAAATTTAGTTTAAAAAAATTGGCAAAGAATATATATATAAATAGAAACTGATGACTGGCTCTTTGAAATTAAAATAAAAAAAACCTTTTTTTTTTGCCCTCTCTTCCAGGTATACATTTCCTTTTCACTACAAGTCTACAAGTATGTACAAGAGTATTAAAAAGTATTGTACTAAGCTCTGAAGGAAAAAGGAAAAAAAGGGATCATTATATTAGTAGAAAATATAATCCACAAATTTCCTATACACACACATTAATTTCATCCCTGACAAAAAAAAAAAAAACTATATGTGTACAAATTACAATCTGTTTTCTACAATATTTCCTCATTTAAAATAATCTGACTAAAGAACCGATGTTACATACGATGTTACATCGTACTACATACAAATATTAAAAATACACATGTCTAGAAATAGAATCATATCATCATATTATTATTATATGGTTATCATTCTGATTAAGAAAACATGTTTTATAGCGCTCAACTTATCAATGTACACAGATATTGCGTACTTATTCCTTTCGTCTCTCCACTCACTCTCAACTCTCAACTCTCATGTCAGACTTAAATATGAATCTGCAATGAAGTGATATCAGTACAGATATACGATAGAACGTTGTAATAATAATAATAATAAATGGTGTCGTCTATATCTATATAATCTATAGAAAATCAACTAATATCTCTGTATATGCTATCTCAACTCCCACGATGATACACCAAATTCCAAATAAATGCCCATGATGAATAGGAAAAGACGAAGACGACCAGAGGAAGAGAAAGAGGAAGAGGAAGATAAAGGAACTAGAAAGAAAGAGAGAGAAAAAAAAGTTTATGCCAACACATACATATTATATGTATAGGGAGTATGGAGGAAAAAATTGTGAAAACTAAAACCAAAACCAAAACGAAACGGAAAAGGAAAGCGAAAACCAAAATCAAAACGAAGGGAAATTCAGAATGAACAACGGGGAAAAGAGAGGAGAAGAATGAGAAAATGAAAAGAAAAAGAAGGAGATATCTCGAGTCTCAAGTCGAAATACAAATTCAAATGCATTATGTATGTCATTTCAGTGGACTATTTATATATATATGTAGAGAACGTCGATCGGATTTTACCAGGTTGTGCCTGGTCCTCATTCACATCCACATCCACACAAGGAAAAGAGGAAAACAAACGAGTGTATTATAGAATTATATAGCCTACCCTAAAATATCATCAAGCCAGCATCAACTATTTACTAGAGACACATAGATTTGTAATCGTGCTCGTATATGTAATTCCTTTACATATAAATAGTATAGAGAGACGAAGAGGAACCAACCAGGGGGATTGCAATATCAGTATATCAGTATTTATACTGATATTAGATAGAACTCAAATTCAAACTCCCTCACTTTTTTTTGCCATTCCTCTCTGTACACACACAGAGAGAAAAGAAAAAAACTTATCTCTTCTGCTCTCTCTGTTCTGTGCATTGCTTTTGCTTTTGCTTTCCTTTGCTTTTCTCCATCGTCCCTTGTGCCATTTTTCTTCTTTTTTTTTGGATTTGGATTTGTTGTTGGGACATTGCGAATACATTAACCGTATTGTCAGGCCATAGACCATTAGTAGCCATATCCATATACACAGCAATATAGCAATAACATTATCCTCCTTTTATGCCTTTTGCCTGATGGCACAGTGTGTAGAGATATCGTATCCGTATTCGTATTCGTATAATATATACTCACTCTCATTTTCATTTTCATTTTCATTATAACCTTCTTTTTATTATTATCTCCCATTTGACTATTTGTATTTGTGTTTACACTCCGTCTGTATACATATATTTTTAAATCCTTCCATCCCGTCTGACTTTCTTTCTCTATAGATATCTTATTCGATCACTAGAGTACGTGTAGAGTTTGCACAGGATATCGAATTATTTTTTTGTTCAAAACTATTCAAAATATGAGAAGACTAAAGACCAAAGACCAAATATCAAATACCAAATACCAAAGACGGGGAGAATAAGAATATGAGAACAAGAAAATACAGTGTGTCGAAGTCTTAGTCGGAGCTCAAAGGGAAAAGCTCGAAACCATTAAGGTTATATCATTAGTATTTCAGTCTGGTGTTCTGTTGTGTTCTGTGTGTGTGTGTGTGTGTGTGTGTGTGCTCAGGCTTTTCCTTTTCCCTCTCCTTCTTTTGCTTTTGCTTTTACTCCTCTCTTCGTCTGGTCAATTCTTCTCCTTTTTTATCCTCAGCTTTTGGCTTATTATTATTATTTGCACATTATTTTTTGCAACACTCCCAGCCCACTCCTTCAATTTAACGTTTCTTCCCTTATTTGCAATTTTACTGGGACTAAAACTGGAACTGAGAACTGGGAACTGGAGCTTTCCGAAAGTCTGGAACACTTTGAAACAGTCTGTTTCTATACAGATATGCATTTTCACCGTAACCGTGATAATAATAATAATAATAATAGCTGGTGAGAAATGGGGGTAGGAAAGGAAGCCATTGACAGCATTTTGCATAGGGATGATCATTACCATTAATAACTGTTATTAATATATACTGAGCCCCCGTTTCCAGTCTCCAGTGTTTGTATTTATCTGTATCAACTCGCTTCCTGGAACTGGAAACACCGTAAACGACTTCGCACTTTTTACTTTTGCTAGGTATACTTTCTATTTTCTATTGTACTTTTATATCTGTACTTCTGCTTCTACTTCTACTTGTACGCATTAAATTCCAACTGTATTTATATTATTGCTGTGTGTTTCACTTTCACTCAATCGTCTTAATCTACCCTCAAAAACTCCACACATTCCAAAATTCCAGAGCTGAAAGGCTTTAGATGAAAAGGAAAAGTTAAATAGTCCCACAAGTCATGAGTCAAATTAAACATTTGTTACAGGCTCACGATTTTTTTCTTCATCATCGTAATGTTAATAAGTATTAAAAAAAAAATCTCCAAAATGCGAAAACGCCTTCATTTCATTTCATTTTTATTCTCATTTCAAATTCTACATATATCCGTCGTAATATATTCATCTATGGGATTTTACTAGGAAATCTTCCAGTTCCCATCCCGTCGTAAATGCTATACTAAATACCGGGAATTAAGGGCATTAAGGAACTGATTCTCATGTCACTGGCATATTATACATAAATAGTATAGTAGCGCCCACGGGCATGAGACGATCTATATTCGTATTCGTATATTCTAAATAGTGTAATCGTAATCCAAAAATTCAAAGTCTTTAGAGAGTTTTTTTTTCCTCCTCCTGTAAATTCTGAATGGGTTTTATACTTTTATATATACTATATAGTCATCTTCCATATATCGTTAGAACGTCTCACGTTCTAACGATAAGCATCCGTATCCGTTGCCACACAAAACTTGACGCGTATTCATCTCTCATCTATTCAAATTTGAAATTACTCATCCTCTATATATCGCATATCGTATAGATTCTACCAAAGAAATATGTGATGGGGGGAAATTTTGTGAATTGGGAATTCTCAATCGGGGCTGAAGAAAAATTAGATTCTACTAAATTTTACATGTAGAATGAAAGTGTGTCTAATCATCGTCTTCGTCTTGGAGTAACGTTGTATGATAGTTGAAACATGATGGAACATGTTCATATTCATGTTTATGTTTGGGATTATGATTATGATAAAATATACTCAAATACCTTCTTTGAGCTCGAGACGTTAATGTCTCCAGTCTGTCTCAAATTCTGAATGTGTATTAATGTGTTGACGACGTTCAAGTTGTTGAAATTGTGGAAAGATAAAAAATGTTGAAAATACAAAATACAAAATCCAAGAAAAAAGCTCGGAATATTTGTGTGACGGTGACGAGCTGGATTCTGTATATAGTTGGAGCAAATATCGTATGAGATGAGACTTTTGAGTTGACATATCGTCGGTTAAGTTCCATAACCGTGTATTGCATTATCATTTGGCCCTAGAAGGTGCATACTGAACGTTAGCATATATGAGCGCGCACGCAAATTCGCCTTCTATGGCCAAATGATAATACGCGGTTATGGAACTTAACCGACGATATGTTTTAAACTATAGGTACGTATCGATGTCGGTGTCATTATATATATGATCGTATAATATCTGTACAACGGGGTTCTTTGGAGTGTTGGGAATTCCGAATTCCGAATCAATGTCTTGAGTGACTTGAGTCTATTGGACATTTCTCCTATATATGATATAGTCAAATTCTAATCGTAATCGTAAAAGATTCTAAGACGAAAAAACCGGGTGCATGTACATATACAGAATGTATAAAGGAAAATATCGTACAGGTAACGAGATTAATAGTGGGAAACACACACCCAACGGGGTTTCACTACCTCCCCCCTCCTCCCATTATATTAAATTCTATTCTTTATTCCATAAAATGAAATATGAGACAAGCCATCGATTGACAGGGCCTCAAAAACGAAACGAAACTACAATATACAGTGTACATACTATAAAGAAACAGGGAACTATTTATGTAGGGAAAAAACCAGAATTGAATCAAAACTGAAGAGAATTCCCAGAGTTTCGACTGCAGAGAATGTCAGTTTTGATTTTGACTCGAGAGCGTTTTTTTATTGATTACTTATTGATTGAGTTGGCTTATATATCCAAATATCCAGAAGGGTCAGCTATAAAAAGTAATATCTGTATATACTTATAGCACTAAGGAAAAGCATATATATATATAAACTGTTTACGTACATACAAAATTACAGAGATACCGGACCAACGGAATAGAAATGACCAATAACATTTTCTTAGGAAATTAACTATCGATGAATAGTTAAATAGTTACATAATGCGCACGTGGATTCTCATTAGAAATTCCAAAGTCGACATTCGAAAATTTTTCTTCCCCAAAAAAAACAAAACAAATAGGGGAACGTCTCTTTTTCTTTTTTTTTCAACGAGTATTTTTTATTGGAGTATTTTGATTCGTTCGGACAAAACAAAATGACTGAGGATTCGTTCTTAAAGTATATTATTTACTATATTTGTCTAACTGAGCTGTACAGAATTATCAACTAATGTGTGTGGTTTCTTTTCGTTTTTTTCTTTGAATTTTGCGAAATTGTGCAATTTTATATTGTTGAGGATGAGTTTGGAGTCTCTTTCGGACTTTGGGAGTCTCATTTATATTTTATTTGGTGTGCGTTTATGGATGATTTTGAACCGTTAAATGTCACTAGGACATTTCCTTTCCATTTCCCAGTTTCCAGTTTACATGCTTCACATTTGCATGTATGTAATGTGATAATGAGGCTGTGTGTGTTTGTGTTCATGTGGATAAGTACAGAGTATTATAGTATTAGGTGGGTTTGACAATAATCAAATAAAGGCGTGGATGTGGTGAGGTTCACTTTCTCATTCTGTGGCAAACGAAGTATCTGTATATGTATAGCAAAACCATCATTTTCCTTTGGAAATTCAAGATTTTAAATTACAGCTTAGGAATATGATTCCATTCCAATTCCAAGTGAGTATCGTATATGTAGGGAAAACGAGCATATTCAATGACAAAATGGACAATCCACAGTTGTGTTTACTTTCTATCGTTTATACAGATATAAGTATTTTTTATGGGGGCTAAAAAAACATACACACTAGAAATGACTAGAAATTATATGGCTTACGGTTTATGAACTCCACAGGGAAAACTAAAATTCCTTCACAAGTCACGCCACAGTGGGAAAAGTATTCAGGAAACTCTCTGTAAGAAAAGAAAATGAAAGTATATTTAGTATTTAGTGTGAATATTTTTGGGCATGTTCAAATTATTCATTATGGATTTGATGTCGTAATTTGTGTGAAAATTTAAGATCAAATTGATTTTTATCTATAGGTATTTCCGTATGCACGTAAAATAACCTATTGATTTCTTCATTTTCAAGGAAAACGACAAATTATACAATATTAAGCAATTTATCTGTACAGAAAATAAACGAATTGATAAAAAAATGCCTAGTTGTTTTTGCTGTAGCGAGAGTGAAATGAAATGAATGAGACAATAAAATTAACAATGGAGATGATGAGAATCCGTATGCAGAAATTCCACCTTGTCACACAGTAATTAACCTCAGTCAAATCCTGTGTGTGTGTGATGTTTTGTGTTTTGTCTCTTCAATCTGGTTCGAGGTTTGAAATTCGGATAAGGATAAGGATCAAGATGTAACGGGAAATTAATTAAATGTAATTCATTTCCTTTTCAATTTTCAAGTTTTATGTCTCGCTTGTTATTTCTTTGTTATCACTTGCATTTTTTTTACTGTATCCACAAAATTACATAATACAGATATTTTATTATGTAATTTTTCTCTTACACCTGGGAATTTAGATTTGTGTAATTGCTTGGATTTTCTCATCGCAAAACATGCACATCCTTCTCTCATTGACAACTTATAGTGGTCATCAACAAAAGAACGTCTACTAAAGAAAATTGTTAATTGACCTTTGAAAATCCATGCTCAAGACCACAAAGGCACAGAGTATACAGTCAGACTGATAGAATCCATTGATAATGTCAATTCTCAATGCACTTTTATACTTCCTACGGCAAACAATAACAATAACATTATTCCATGAAATGGAAAGTACAGACGCAAGTTATAACAAGGATGAAAAAAGCCACTCTCTCTCTCTCTCTCTTTGAACATCATCACTAATATTACATAAATATTACTTTTCTTCATACCACCACGACCACACAAAACTTTTCACAATCGCCCCCCCTCGAAAAAAATCCATACGGGAAACTGGACTTGAAAGATCAATGTCAAGGGTACAAGATGAAGAGAGAAAAAGTGTAATAAAAATAAAAATCCTTCATTTCCTACTGTCTACTGACTACTGTCTACTCGTACTTTCCCTTTTCCATGCGCTCTCTCATTCACACTTCACACACATTTACAATCAAAAACTCTCCACACACACATAACTCCACAATGCCACAATGTTTCTACTTTTTTTTCTCTACACTTTGAGTTTCCTCGTCTGCCTGACTGGCTGTCCAGAGGAAGTTTGATGTATGTATTTGTATTTGTATTAGTATTAACGTATATTACATCCTTTCATATCATCATAAGTATATGGTTATGACTAGATTCTATAGTATGTTTCTTTGTATTGCAGGAGCAATGGCAGGTAAAGCTACATATATAAATCCAGAGAAAACTCTTTTGCTTTGCCAATATTCTCTTTCTTTTTCTACTTTCTACTGTATGTGTCTGTATATCTGTGGGGATCCCCGGCTTCTCTTTCCATATCCACGCTGTCGAGTCGAAGTCGTAAGTGGTTTTCGTCGTAATGGCCAAATTCTCAAATTGCTATCGCCCATTGCCATTGCCATTGCCGTCTTCTCCACATTTCCACATTTTCTCTCTCACTCTCTCTCTCTTCTTTCCCTCCTCTCACAAAACTCACAACTCACACATCAACCAAAATATAAAATATCGTCACATATAACGTGTGTGAGTGAGTGTGTATTCGTAGTATGTACTCTATCATCTTCATCTTCATCTTCCATTCTGTTTTATAATCCCATGAAAACCACCCCTTTAGTTTCCTACAATCTTCCGAATTATACCGTATATTGAACTTCCATTCTTCGATCTTGATGTCGATTCGAATTCGAATTCGGATTCAGACCAAGTCTGTAAAAAGACACCGACTTCAAACGACTCGTAACATTTAGCGTGTGTTGAATCTAATGAGGAAAGTCTCTCCATAATTTCCTCAAGCTTAACCAAATGATAAATGATCCAACAAAATAAAATGTAATGCAATGTAAATGTAGGTACATGTAATAATAACCATTCCGT
Organism: Gisinianus flammeolus; assembly: GCA_034699125.1. Lineage (NCBI taxonomy): Eukaryota > Metazoa > Arthropoda > Collembola > Symphypleona > Katiannidae > Gisinianus > Gisinianus flammeolus. The sequence goes on along the minus strand of JAIUND010000222.1, from coordinate 41,194 downwards.
CATGTTGACTTTGAATTTTTCAAGAGTGCGCACGGAAATATCGTATTCATACCTAATGAAATAAGGAAATGATGAGGAATATTTTCTCTCTCTTGCTTTCTCGAGCCTTTGAACATAAAATAAAATAAAATATGAAGATGGTGAAAGGCACGTGAAAGTTGTCTTGACGGGGAGAAGAGAGAGAGAGAGCCAGTAAAAGTCAAGAGAGCGAATATGAATGAATGAGAGAATGAGAGAGTGGGAGAGAGAGCATTCATATAGTTCATAGATTATGATTACTACGATGAGATGTTGATATGTTTTGCTCAAGTGATGCCATGAATTTGCAATGATCCTCGTGTTCTCTCTGTCTCTCTCTCTCTTTCTCTCTCTCTCTCTCTCGTTTCCTTATTGGCTCTATACACAATGCAGAATTGTGTGTGTGTGCATTGTATAATGATTTCAATATTGTACTCGAGATTCAGAGTGTACTCACTCATTTTTATTTTCATTTTCATTTTGTTATTTCATTTCACAAATTCACATTCATATTTTTTTTTGTATTATGTAGGTACGTTTTGAATTGGATTTCATTCGGAGAAAAAACGAGGGGGGAATTCAGCAAGTGTACCATAGTCCATGTATATCAAAATACACACATATTTTATTTATATCATAAGATTTCCAAAGGAAATAATCTAATGTGAAAATGTGAAAACACGCACTTTTCTCATTCCCGATGACATTCAAATGCAATTCAGGCCCACGTATTTCTGACGAAACTCCCAGAGAGAGAGAGTGCAATAGGAAATAGCAATGCTCACATGTCATTCCATTTCAAGACAAACTCAAGATGAGTAGAGAGAGAGAGAGAGAGAGAGAGAGAGAGAGAGAAGTCAGAGACGGGTTGGGGAACTCTGGGAGAAAAAAAGACGAGTAAATTGCAAATACGGCGTATGCATACGGAAACTACTCGTGAATTTTCATGTGATTCGTACGTACGCAGGCATTGAGAGAGAGAGAGAAAGAGAGAGAGAAATAGTCATACGATTAGGATGCCCATGCCAACTCAAAACCAAAGAGACTTGAGGAAAGAGAGCATATGATATGTGATGAGATCACATTCGAATATGCCTGTTTCCACAGTTATGCCCATGTGATTCCATTTCCGTTTCCGAATGTACACACACTCACGCAACATTGGAGCATCGTTGGCATAGTTGATCTGGATTTCGAATACACAAGCTCTCATTCTGATTTCTAATTCCCTTATTCCATACGCAGACTGTACATACGTACAGTGTACACCAGGAGCCGAGAACCACGTGAAAACTGTACCAGGGAAACTAGCGAAAAAGGCATAATTCTTTCGTCATTACATAAATATTTTGTCCGTCTCCGTATAAATTTTCCCATTTTCCTGTTTTTCAAAATTTCAAACGGCAGCAAGTCAATACCAAGTCAATGCATTGAGAGCTGCCGATGAGTCGTTGGTCAACAGAAAATCATTTAATCATCAATTTATAATACCGAATTTGAAAAAAATACGACTGATTTGGAATTGCAGTTTTTTTTTTTTTTTTTAAATTAGATGGAAAAAATTGCTCCGAAAGTTGTAAATAATACAGTTTGAATTTGGGGTAGGAAATTGGGAATGTCAAGAAAATATTTTCTGTGCAAAAATAAAATAGGAAATACTAATTTGAAAAAATATGAAATTTACAAATGGATGATCCATTCCCCGAGTCTTGAGTTTACGACAACAAACTTGGAGATTCGAGATCCGAAATTCACCCAAAAGTCACCCTAGACAAGAGAGAGAGGAAGAGAGATTTGAGACGACAAGGACGAAAACAAAGACGAAGACAAAGATGAAATGATTTCGAATTTAGAGTTTAAAGAGTCGAAAGATTGGCGGAGGAAAAGGAAAGTCAGACGAGGCGAGAGAGAGAGAGAGAGAGAAGAGAGATGAAGATGAGTATCTATAGATTTGGTAACTCGACGTAGGTTGAAATCTTGAAGTTGGTCTTGAAGTGGAAGTGGAGAGAGAGAGACGTCGAGAGAGAAATAGAAAGAGAGAGAGAGAGAGATAGATATAGATGAAGATAATAGAAGGCTTGTTGTCTTCTATTTTTTAGCCTCCAGCCTACAAGCGTCTCATAAAACGATGGCAGAAGAAAGAGAAGAAAAAGCCATTATTTTCCATTTTATATTTTTAGTATGTGCTCCAAACTCTGTGACCACATCGCATCGGGAACTTGACTGTACAAATACTGCAGCAGCATACAAGAATAAGAATAAGAATAAACTATCCATTATATAATAATATCAACGTGTACACTATTGTACACACATATCTGTCACCCAATCCATACGTCTCTCTCTCCGTGCTACACACAAACACATATCTTCACCATCCAAAGATTTTAAGATTTCCACACACACACACACGCGATTCCAGATTTCTAGAAAAATAACTTTGCCAACGAGTGATACAGGAGAAAAAAAACTAGACAAAGTAAAATATTTTGCACACAGATAATTATATAGAAGAGTTTGAAGTATTATTATACATATTTCACGAATACAAAGACGGAATGACCAAGGCCGACGATGGTTCCAGTGGTCAGGTTTCCTTTTTTCCTTTTCTTCCATCGTTTCCATCAAATACAGATACTTGCAGAATGATTCACCATTCACTTTTCCAAAGCCATTTGTGATTTGGCATTTGACTTTGACATTTGGCATATGGAGTACAGTAAATCCCGAATTATAATACTTATCCATTCTAATTATCATTATCATAAAAATAATATTAATTAATAATAATGGTACAATTCCTTCGTTGCTCGTAGCATTTTTGCGAGTACAAAGTACATACACACATGCTTATATATATTCTACAGATAAAGATACAGCAATAGCAAGGGAATTTTATCTATAATATACAAAATGTGTACAAATTCAATTCCAAATCTCGACTCTTCATTTCATCACATGGATGATGAGAGATTTTTTTACCCTTTTTTTTGAGAAATCCTCAAGAAAATCACGAGGAGGATCAAGAATAATTAAAATTAATGAGTAATATCCGTAGTTCCTTAGTCATGCGGATTTTCAAGTGGACTCTGACTCGAATCTTCACATTTATCGTACATATGTATTTCCATTGTGTTTGTTCCAAATTCCAAATTCCACACAAAGACTATATATTTTTTCCCTCTCGGCGGCTCTCGACTCTTGAGTCTCTTTTCTCTTGCTTCTTTTGTATGAAAAAATAGCAAATTGTATACGATGTGATATGTGTGATATAATAAAATAATGGATGGGGGAATCAGAACCAGAACCAGAATCAGAGCCATGGCCAACAATAAACTCCTTTACAATTTCCTATGCACGTAAAACTCTTCTTCACTGTCCTCCTCCATTAATGCAAAAATGTAAACGTAAATGTGAGGGGTGTGTGTATTTTTGTATATACTTATATAATATGGCTATAGTTAATCAAAGTCTCATATGCCTTGTTCAAAAATAAACTTTACGATGCATGTTAATGCATGTATGTATTATGTATATCTTACGTACGTAAATTTGTGCTGACTCTATGCAAACAATGATTGTGATGTGACAAATGAGTATGGAAATTATTGAATGTGGGGGACGAGCCCAAAATACATAGTTATCTGTGTAATGTTCATACATATGAGCAACACTGTGTGACGTGTGACATTTGACTCTTATTCATCCTTTTCTTCATAGAATTTTTTAATGCAAAAAGTCTTACAATAATTGTATGTACATAATTCAGATATTGATTGACTGATAATGATGTTGATAATTATTATTATTATTTCATAATATTACGAGCAACAGAAAATATTCATACATAAAATTAGTGTTTTTTTCTTCAAAGGACTTAAGCATTTACTTGTCGTTTTCCTTGTCTTTTGTCTTTTGTCTTTTTTATTGTCCCATGAACTTTAAATTGATAATTGATGATGACGAAAAAAAAATCGTACAGAAATAAATGTGACGCATCAATTCCATATCTGCAGACTGCTACTGAATACTATGTAAATACGTCATACTCACTTGCCATTAACAATTTTCAATATCAGTGTTAGATGAATAATGAATAATAATAACAACAAATAATAAATCACTCCATTATTGTTGGAGGTATTTTTATTAGTTTAAATTATTTGGTTTTTTAAATATGTTCAATGTTGTTTCTGTTTCACTCGAAGAATAATGGATGACGACATGCACAGACAATGGTAAACAGTCCAACTCTCCATTCAAACTGTCCAAAATACGAATTTTAACAGTATGTGGGAAGTATTGAGAAGCGAGTAAGCAAACGGGCAAATACGTTGACCAAGTGTATAGGAAAAAAAAGTAATAAAGTTCTGTGTAATATCTGTGTACGTTGGACGTTGGCCCAGTGGAGTATTGTATCGTATCGTATATAAAAGTACTGATAGAATCGATTACTTGAAAATCATTAGGTTAATTGCCTTTCAGCCTTTCAGATTTTCAACTTCAGTCATGTATCTATACACTATATCCGTAATCCCGCATTGTACTCATAATAAATACTCATATACGTACTTAAATTAAACACCACCAAGAACAAGAACAAGAAAAGTCTAATCCTATAAGACAAAACAATGGAACAGGAAAAACAAATTTAAAAAAACCATCAGCAAGTTTTTTTTCCATTGTCATTAATTGCCTTGTTTTTTTTGGAATATTCAACCCTGAACCGTGTCAGTGTCTTTTAAAAATCGCAAAGAAAGGAAATCCATATGCTATCAACAATCACTCGTATCTGTACATATATATATAATTCGTACTCAATATTCATAATACATATAAAAAAATCCAATCGTAGCTCATAAATCGAACGAAAACCCTCCCAATGATAATTTCATTATTCCCGAGAAATAGTTAAAATGGACCACTTTTCCTTATTGCTATTACTTCTTCAGATTATACAGTCTATAGTAATTGCCAGCAAGGCAAGGCAAAAGGCAAAGCCAAAGCCAAGCAAAACGAAAACGAGATTGTATTGTAGATTGTGCATAGTACATAAAGGTAGATAAATGTGCATATGAAATAAGTCGCGCGTAATTATGGGGGAATCGCACAAAGTATACGAGATACAATTTGTGATTCGCAATACACCATCCACAATTTGCTGCAACTTGAATATCGTATGGTTGCATGTGTGCTGCATGTACTCGTCTTTTCTCTACCATTTTTTGCCACGTCTCTCTCTCTCTCTCTCTCTCTCTTTCTCACTCACTCTCATGATTTCTCGTAAAGTCCAGTTTGCACACACAAAAATTACACGTTACAAAACTGACCATGACATTGAAATGACCGTCGAGGAAAAACTATATGTATTGCCATATGATCATTGTACAATTACTTTTTACATTTTATATCTAATAGCCATACATGTATTTTTCTATTTTCTATTTGCCATTGCCATTATCCATTCTCCATTCTCCATGCCAATACGTTTATACTCATTCAATGTATGCACAAAAGTAGAAATGACGAAATGTAAAAGAAAAAAAAAGATATGTGCACACATATACAAATACACTCAAATTCAATGAAGAGATTTTTCTCTCATTTGTTTCCCTATACAAAATTCTATAAACTTTTCCTTCAAAAAATCAAATTGTCAAATGGCTCCATGTGATAAATAAACTTGTGAATGCTCTCCTTCGCATTCACATTTACGCATATATATACGCATCGATATTTGGATTTGACTTGATCGTCTTGATCGTCTTGATCTATATATCTCGATCCTTTTTTCTTTTCTATTTCTTTGGTTCCGCTCAGGAAACACAAGAAATTTTATGCTAGAGTTTGCAAAGAATTTTCGACTTGGTCTTACGAATCAGCCAACCATTTGCCATTTCCCATTTGCATGTACATTTACAGAGAGCGTCTTCAAGGGAGCTTTTACAGATTACCTACAGACCATACTCTCTCACATGTTTGATGGTTTCAAAAATATTTTTGCACAGGAATTTATCGTGGAGAATTTCAAAAGTTGATTTGTGGCATAGTCAGAGAGAGAGAGAGAGAGAACAGAAAACTCAACCACCAACAACCGCACAGACAAAAAAAAACACATTGCGAACATACATAGACTATCAGTAGGCCAAAAAAAGAGAGAGAAAAGTAAGTAACGGCAATGGCAAGTCTAAATCTATCGTGTGTGTGGTATATCAAAATATCAAAATATACATGTATTTCATATTGGAAATTCAAGGTATATCTGTCGACTGACTGTGGAGACTCATACTGTGCGAGAGATATTCGTTTAGTCGTGTGTGTGTGTGTGTGTGTGTACATAGTCATTGTCATTCTGTGGGTTTCACTCGCATTTTTTTTCTTTCTACTTTTTTTTTTGACAACCCAAGAAATATTGAAGGCATTGAAAAATTTATGTGCAATGATTGCAGCATGAACCACAGATGAACATCCATCAATGTCTACTGCATTAAAATACTGAAAATACTGAAATACTCTAATATATATACGAATGCGAAAAGATCTCTGAACATAAACGTGTCGGATTTAATATTTTATCATTATGTACGATATTATTTTAAAGATGTTAATTGTTATACTTTGGATTGGAAGTCAGAGGAGAAAATCTCCTTTGATCATCCGCGTCATCCGCTGTACAAAAAAAAATCCTTCATGAATCTTAAACAAGTCACATGGAGACTTGAACTTGGTCAATACTAATTTCCTCCTTTACATATGCTAATAATTCCTAATTTGAATCCTTCACTAATTCGAGTAGGAAATACTACTAATTATTTATGTGTATGTTTGGATGTGTGGATGTTTGGAATTTTAGATTTAGTATTTGGATTTTTTTTAGCACTGTCACAAGGATTGAAGGTTACTCTTCGTCACTCTCGTAATATCGTTATTCTCGTTGTTTGCTCTTGTCTTGTGTTTTTTTATGTCATATTGCGTTTGCGTTTGCCATTGGCAAAAGGAATTGCAAATAGAGACTTGAGATTGGTAATATGCGAATAGCTAATGGCTCATATATATATACTTCAGAAATTACTTGCAATTTCATCCTATACATAAAAATCCTCGTGTGTGTTTGTGTTTGGTTTTTGTGTCTGTGTGTAATTTATAATGTGGGTAAAAAGTATACGATCACAACACTCTCAGAAGCCTCGAAAAGGAAAACATTGACATGATTTAAAATTTAAATGCTCAATTCCATTCACATTCACATTTAAATTCAAGTTGAACCGAGTTGTACAGAACGAACAGAAGGAACAGAGACTCTGCTCAACAGAGTGTCCATAATTTAAAGTATGTATACCTATACATATACAAACAATTATTTTGTAAAACGAAAAACAAAGGTTGTTCCATGCAAATTAAAATTAAACTGCCAGTTAAAAAAAAAAATCCAAGCTCAAGTTGTTGGTTCAACACATTCAACTCAATGCAATTTCCATGTAAAAACTGTGAGTATACTTATGTACAGTATATTGTATATGTATTATGCAAAATGCAAATGAAATTATTATGACTTGTGACGACGACACGGCTCACAAATCTTTCTCCTCTTCTCATAAAAATCTCAAGAGTTTTTCATCATTTTTTTTCTCCTTTACTACGATATATTTGACCATAAAAAACTGAACCTTTATCTAAGATGTAACTGACAACTTGTTGTCGTTGTTGGACATTATTTACAAACATTAATTCCAACGTTTCCTGCTATTTATTGCCAATTTTACATTTGCATTTACAACTGCATTTACATGCAGTTTGGTCGTTGCACAATTTACAAGTTGGAATTCTCAATTTTTGTGCAAAAGTTTGCAAGAAATATGACTGTGTGTGGGAATATTAAAATAGACGCTCAAAGAAATTGTCCAATATGTTTTTTTTAAAGGAGGAAATCAAAGTCAAAGGAAGAAAATGAGAATTCCATGTTTACTATTTATATCTGTATATTTACTATTTACACACATGAGAAGACACTTTTGGCATGTAGAATTGTAGAAGGTAATGACTGACGGAATGGAATGGAATGGACTACTCATAAACTTACAAACACTACTCGTCGTTCGATTTTTTTTATATGTATGATCAAATTATAATTCAGTCATCACTCACAAACATGACAGCTTTTTGTCCTTTATATTCTTTATTACATATACACATAACACAGCCATCCATATAGTCAATATAGTCAATGTTTAAAAGGAAGAAAGGCTCTTTGACTAATGTCTAATGTGAATGTGAATACTAAATATAGATTTTTATTTTCTGCCTTGGATTTTGGACTATGGTTTTTTTTTCAATGAATGAATTCGTTGATGAATTCATGTGTCCATCAAAACTCTAACGATAAGTCTAAAGTCTAAAGATTCTCCACTCCAACTCCAACAGACACCATGAAAAAAAAAAACCATGAACAATCGTCAATGACTTTTCCCTGTCTTCCTATTTTCTCAATCTATCTCTATGTAAATTTTGACAAGCTAATAATTTCTCTACTTTTTTTACTTCCTCCTTTTTTTACTTGCATGCATCTCTTGAAAAAAAAGTACTTTTGTACTGCATCCGTAATCCATATAATCCGTATAACTGCTGTAATATTTTGCCCATTTGACGATTTGACGCGTCCTAGGTGTGTAAAGTTTCACGGGATATCATTAACTAATATATTTAAAGGGCTCTTTTCTTTCGCTTTTGCTTTCGCCCTCACTCTCGCTCTCCTTTCCTCTATCTATTATCTATATTCTATATGTTCGCCTAACGTGAAATAACTCTCAGACCAAAACAATTCCCAATACCCTCCAGAGCAGCTTTTTTCCAAGTCAGCAACTTTCCTTTTGCCCAATTCTCTCTGATATTCGCATCTCCCTTGAGATGAAAGAGAGAGAAGGAAAAAGACAAAAAAAAAAAAAAGTTTCTCTAGTCGATTTCCAAACTGAAAGCTCCGAATGAAAAACTCTCAATGAGCTTTTCCATAATTTGAGTTGAGAAGACTCACTCTCGCTCTGCTCTCCATCTCCATTTCCATCTCCACCAAAACTCTCCGCAAAAAATATAGGAAATACACGAAAGAGTATCGTGATGTGATATGGTTAAGTTGGTAATGAATGCTGTAATGTATTATGAGACAAGGACGAGTTCACAATTCATTATTACAGTTTTTGTTCCTTCTATTATGTATATAAGTACGATGTAGTTCTTCCAATGTTTTGTTTCCACTAGCCGAATGAATGACGACTCCTCACATACACACACACACAAACACACACAAACATTCAATATCCGTATCTGTATTTGTATTTGTAGATGCGGGCATAAGTATTTACTTTTCTCTCTTTCTCCCAGTGTATACCCTAGGTAAGATATATCTTCACGATTCTTCTTCGATTCTCTTAATTCTTAATACGCTCAAGTCAGAGGATTTTTTGTGTGTGTACAGTAACACGCTTACGCTAACGGACGGGAGATAAGAGAGAAGAGCGGAAATTAATGTAGCGTGTGTCTTAACACATCCATTCTTGACCCCACACCATAAGCCATGGACGAGAGAGATTGAGAGAGAGAGAGAGAAAGAAAGAAAGAAAGAGAGAGAGAGAGAGCAGTTTATTTACTTGATCACAAAACATATGCACACAGCATACCGATTGGGAATCCATCCACAGGATACTTTACTTTCCTCATCTCTCTCCTACGAAGAAACTGCATTATGATCCGTGATAAGTTGTGTGGAAATGAGATCTGTATTCAGGATATTAATGTACTGCGTTTGATATTGCTATTGCAATTTCTATTGGACGTCTGACCTCCTCGTTTTCCTTTTCCTTTCCCCCCTTCCTCTGCTGTGTCTCATCATTAATCGCCATCGTTTACCAACCATATAAATACAGATATAAATTCGATATTGCTCTTTTCTCATTGGACAGCTTATTGGATTGCTCCATACTCTTTATTATCTGTGCTTTAGTTTTCAAGTCAAACAGAGGGGTGAGACGAAAAGAAAAAGAATTGATGAGTTGACTCAAGGAAGACAAGGAAAAAATGTTGCATAATCGAATCTTTATGATTTTTTTATTGTATAGACAAAAGTATGATGCAGATACAATTTATTATAGAGAATTGGGGTTGAAACTGGAGCAAAGTAGTTACTTTTTATTTTATCTTGTTCATTATTCCAAATTCCAAATTCCAAATGCAAATGCAACTGGTAATTTGAGTTTGTACATTTTATACCGTAATTATTTCATTACCGTCGGATGCTCTACAAATATTTCTAATAGTATTACTGATTTTTGTTCATGGAAAATAGATGAGTCGACGATCGTCGAGTATCAGTGAATTATCTGGTTTTCTGTATGTAAAAGATTGTAATTCAAATGATTAAACATTTTGCAGTCAGATTTATTTATGGTGAAAAAGGCGAGTAAACAAATTTGTTTTGCGTATATATTTGGAAATGGCTTCAATTTACACTTTGCAATTAGCAATTTGTGAGTTGTTAATTATTTTTAGAAATATATATGCATGTGAGCAGGAAGTTCCAGAAGGATTTTTTTTTTTTGGCAATCAAGATGAAAATGTGAACATACAGATATACGATACAAGAACATGAGGATAACGGACTTGAGACTCGGCATGATGCATGATCGTATGTACATATAGTATATATATCGTATGTTCACTTGAGACTTGAGGATAACATTGACGACGCTGCCTAATAAATAGATAAATCAATGGTTTTTATTGTCTACAATCCTCGCTTCGTCCTTAATGTAAATTTTTGATGGGATTCTCAATATAAGAATATCGGTTTTCCCAACTGGTTCTCATGTCGTCGTCATGTCTCATCTTTTTCTCATCTCATCTCATTCTTCCTTTATTTATTTTTTTATGAATTAAGATATATTCGTTGAAGGGCGCAAATTGTAAATAGTTGGAAAGTATCTGTATAATATTATTGTTAATCTGTACATGTTGGACTTCTACTATCTAATATACTAATTAATCGCACGCTCAATGTTGTGACTTTGAACTGTGACTAATATGACTGCGAGCGAGCACACACACACACATCATTTGCAGTATGTTTGGCATGCCACCACAACTGACATATGTACGATGGCGATGGAATGTAACGGGAACGGTCATATACAGAATATACACACGTCTCAAGTCCCATTGAATATATAGATCTCCTCATATATGTTCACAGTGTATATAGAAATCGAAATTGAATGTAATGTACGATATATCTACATTCATTAATATATATATGTATATATATATACGTATATTACGCACATCCACATCACACACACCTAAACTTTAATCGTAATCGTAAATCGCTTCACACTTTTCCCTGAGTACAGTGCTAGACATTGACTTTAAATACACAGGGAAGTTGTAATTTTTAATTTATGATTCCTCTTCAAGGCGGTACACATAATATTACACGAGACAAAAGAATGAGACTTTGAATACCTCGTCGTCAAAAAAAACTTCAAAGGCTCGAGACAGAGAGAGAGAGAGAGAGAGAGAGAGACAACCGAGCATAACAAACAAATATATTATTCTTCATTTTAATTGAATTTGTTCACAAGGTTATGACTTTTATTCTCCCATTTTTGGGGAGCCCATGTCACACATTTGCTTTCTTGAACAAATTACAAATGGTAAAATAACGGTAGGGACATGGTCAAAAGCTATATTAAATAAATCCCATGATGATAATTTACACATTTTTACAGTTCCTAATACTTAAAATTAATTAATTAACTTGAGAGTTGAGAGTATCAACAACTTTTCCCTTCCTTTTTTCCTTTTTCCTTTGTCTTTTTCCATTAACACAGTTAAGAATATTTTTTGAAGCTTGAGCCCATATAATTTTTTTTTGAGCTTCAAATACAGGAGATTTACTATATGTAACACAAAATTTTACGAATTCGACTTGGAATTCGAATTCAAACAATGTACTTGCTATTTCATCTCAACGTCAACGTCCACGTCAGGAACATTTACATATTTGCATAAATTAATTCTCCTCTCTTTTCCCCTCATATGCAACCAAGAAATTAATAATAATCTAACCTAATTCCATACTAATCCCATAGACGAGACTCGAGAGAGAGAGAGAGAAAAATTGAGAAATATGTTTCCTTTATATAGCCTGTAGCCCGCCTCTGACAGTTTTTTTTACATAATAATTTGTAATTCCACATTGGAACTCTCGTCGAGTTTTGAGAGCGAGAGAAGGAAAACGAAAACGAAAAAGACAACGATAATATAAAATAACACATTTCCTGTAATTAAACACTCCAAAAAAAAGAAAAAGAAAAAAAACTGTCTAGCATGTGCTCAAAGTGCCAAGTACTGCAAGTACGGAGTGGAAACTCTACAATTGAAATTGCAATTGCAATTCTATCAAGAGAAAGAGTGTAAATCGTAATTGTCAGGTGAATATACCTGCGGTTATTTTATATATCGTATATTGGTTGGGCAAAAAAAACAAAACATGCAAAAATGAATAAACTTTCATATCTATATGCTAACTTTAAGAACACATGGAATTAATACTCAGATTCGAGATCATACCCCACATGTACGTCATATTATTAGTAATCTCTCGTAGTATTACGTATTAAATTATTATTATTATTATCATCATGTGAGCATCATGAATATCTCAAGTCTCAAGAAATATCGTAATATGTCATGGAAAAAGAAAAAAGAACTTGAGGTGAACCACGTTCAAGTATTGTCTTGTATTTTTGGCAAGTTCTATACGTTTAGTCGTTTATGTGGCTTGCATTTGTGATTCACACTAATAATATCTGAACATAATAGTAATCATAATAATAATAATAATAATAATAATAATAATAATAATAATACAAAAATACCATGAAACATGAAGAAAGAACAGAAAATAGAATGGAGAGAGAGGGAGAGATGGACGACGACGGAGGATATTTTGTACACTCTGTATGATGTGTGCGAAATGTGAAATTGAAAAAGAATAATAGACTGTGCACTTCACAGTTATTTTCATTGTACACTTTGTTCGAGTTGTATAGTTGTAGATTGTTGAGTGTAGACCATGGACAATTCAAAGTCCATTCTATCTTGAGTATATTTATATTTATATATAGTTTACCTCAATTTATGGCTTTTACTCTGGCTCTGGCTGGCCCTGCATGACGTTTTTTTTTTTGGGAGTAAAAATAATAATAGGAATTCTATTCGAACGAAAACGGTAGCTTACACAATCTATTTTGCTGTCGCTGTGAGAGTCTGACTAACGAACTCACGATCAGTACGAGCCAGTACAAAATTCCAACATATATATATATATATAATACATAATACATATGTGCATCTGGATTCTGTAATCCGGAACGTTCATCTCATGTCAGCCATTGTCAAAATTTAATACGGTGATGGATAGGTGAGAGAGAGAGAGAGAGAGAGAGAGAGAGAAGGAAGAAAGAGAAGTGTGCGAGTCGTCGAGTTTGGTTCTACGATATCTGCTTAAATTTTGAATTTAGAATTACATTTTCCAATATATATCGTATTTTCCCATTTCAATCCCAATTCCAAATTCCATTTCCAACGACCAACACTTTTCCCTTTGCCTGAAGAGTTCGTCTGTCGTTTATACTTCTGTTGTGTTGTGTTATATTCCATTTAATGATTTTAAATTTGAGAATGATCGTTAATCGTTGTAGGTACGATTCCAAAAAGGAATTAAATGCAAAGGGAATTTTCTGTTTCCCTGTGTTCTCCTGTGTTCTGCTCCTCAATTTAATTTATGCAATTCACAATACGCAGATAAACTCTGACGATGTGATGTGATGTGATGAGAGAGTATAGAAGTACCTAATAGGAACAGTATAGTACAGATATATACTAAGTACGTAATATAAAAGTAATTACTGTAGTAAACTCAAATGTTAAGTACGACTATACAATAGTCATTGCAATAGCTGACAACTGCATGAGAGAACTGACAAACAGACAGAAGGAAAAAGGAAATTTCAACAAAAAAAAAAAAAAACAGGGCAATTGAAATGAAATTAAATGTCAAAAAGTCAACAGTCAACAGACTGAACAATGCAAATGCAAATGCAATGCAATAATGCGAACGTTTTTGAGCGCTTGGTAATAGCCTAATAGCAGACAAACACAAATATCTGTACAAATATTATCTCCATATGGTTGACACGCTTATCAGTATTCATGGTGATTTACTAGTCAATCACGAATGCACAAATGGAAATGGAAATGGTCACATACTAATTATATTCACATGTCAACAAGATTGAGGATTGAGAATTCCCATAATTTTACAAAAAAATACATAATATGTAGTTATGTAGTAGTAGCAAAAAAAAAGAGGGTAAATCCGTCTTAATTCCTTAATAATAAGTCACCGCCACGTGAATTTAAATGAAAGCTTGTAATTTCCAATGAGATTTCCGTGATGGGATGTGATAGAAAACAGAATTTATATAGGTATATATATAACAAAAAAAGGGAAAGAGCATTCAAAATCAAAATTAGATTAGAAAGAGAAGAAGATGAAAAAAAATGTTATGGGAAGAAACAAGAAACAATGAGAGTTTTGTCAATGGAGAATGTAATTTAATCTGACCATATTTACATTGTGAATTCTGCGCTTGTATTGTAACTTTTGTACCTCTCAAATAAATTGTATAATACATATAATAATTATAACTCTTTCAAATCTTGTATCAATTCCCATTACTCAACATTCAACAGTCAACCGCAACCCTTCCAACTCCAACCAAAAGAACGAAAGAGTCAAAAGAACCACTATATGCCCTACAAAAATCATTGGAGAAAAAAAAAGGCATTGCCGAAGATTAACGAGCAAAGTTATACATAATTAAATTGTCAATGGTCTCAGATAATTTGGGATTGAGAATCCAGATTTTGAATCTGCCAATGTACACACACACACACATGATGAAGACATTTTCCCTTCTCAACCACAGTCACAGTCGAGATACAAATAGAAATTTGGCTTGACTTGACAGGGGAAAAGACAATGTGTGTATGCATGCGAAGGATAAGGAATGAACGAACGGAGAGTCATTGCCATTGTACAATAAAAGAAAATATATATAAAGTAATTGGTTTCATATCGAAATTTGAAATTGGAAATTCGTAACATGAGTAAATATCAGTATGAGGATTTAAATGTAGATGTATCACACAGGGCACTGTGTAATGACAATTAAACGAGGCATAATCAAATGTTTAGTATGTATGTATGTGTAAATATGTACATACGTAAAAGTGAATACTTATGTGGGATATATCGTATCGTATCGTATGTAATTGTAGCTGACGATGAAAAGGCAAAGAGCGTGTAATCAACTGAACCAATGCAAATATCAAATAATTCACAGAGCAAATGGCTTTCAAGTCAAGCCCAGATAAATCACCAAAAGACGAAAAGACCAAGTAGAAAAAGAAGACGAAGAAGAAGAAAAAGGTTTCACGGTCTTATAGAAAAAAGAAACCAATCACATTCTCTAGTTCACACTAAACTAATTCTTTCCACATGCAAACTTGCATGAGCATGAAAACATTGAAAACTTTCTGAAAAAAAAATAAAATGTACATCGATTTTTCTTTGAATCCGCTCAATAAAAAAAGAAGGCAAAACAGAAAAAAGAAATACACTCTATATATCAAAAATGTACACAAACACACAGGTTACAATTTGTATATTACAGAATCACAGAATCACAACAGATTCAGATATTCATAGATATCAGTAGAAGTACGCAGATTTTGTCTGTTGATATTTCATATCGTATATTTGAGTCAACTCAACTCATTTGAATTTTTACTGTGTGTATGCATTTCATTGGTGAGCTAAGATATAATCATAATATGCGGCTTTGGCATTTGTTCATAAAATTATTCAAATCCAAAGCTAAATAGGAATATGAGAATGAGAGATCCGTCATAAAAATGTTCTATGTTCAATGTTCGAATGTTCAATGTGGTATATTTTCTATTTTCAATCCCCTATTATCTGTATTTCTGTACATACGATATTATGTGTACTGTGTACATATGGAATTAGGAATATATGCAAAAATGTTTTTTCCTTTTTTGCTGTGTGTAATACACACTGTGTACATTTGAGAAATCTACTTAAAACATTCAACTTTCCACGGAACTTTTGACATGACACGAGATAGTCGAATTTCCCCTTTTCCTCCTTTTCCTCATTTTTGTGTTGCTCCTCACAAATTTTATGAATATTCTTTACATGATCGATACATACACAAATATACACACACCGGAATATGGAATAACCGAATCATATATCTCTAATGATATGCGTACACACAAATACCACATCTTGTTCCTCAAAGTCCTTTGAACTTTTCTTTTTCTTCTTCTTCTTCTTCTTCTTCCTCTTCTGGATCTGTCTTGTGTTATCTCATTTTTTTGGTAATAGTTTTTTCTCTCGTGTATTTGTGTGTATTGATATTCTGTGTGGTATTTCTATTTGCATTGAGTATTGATGTTGGTTTTGGTTTTGGTTTTTTCCTTCTTCTTCTTCCTCTTCCGAGTCTTCTTTGCCTATAATTAAGTTGACTTGACTTACTTACGGCCATTTATCTTTTAGAATCTTGAATCTTGGAAGAGCCAGAGTCAGAGCCAGAGAAAGAGAGAGAGAGAGAAAGCGAACGAATTTGCAAAAAGGCACTAAAGTCAGATTTAGTTGTGGGGAATCCTAAACTAAACGAAAACCGTGTCTTTTTCATCCTTTCTGGCATTTTTATGTCTTCTCCTTCCCCTCTGTCTATTTTTTTATTATTTTACTACCACAGTCTAAAATCTAAACTCTAAATTCTAAAATTAAAGTTGAAGCTAAAGGTTTCTATACGAGGGAAATACTACTAAAGAGGCCTCCATCAATTCCTTTCAATTCCGTAAAAAAAAATGATGATTCTCTCTCAGAGATTCTGACCAAATCACTAAATCAGAGAATATGCAAATTGCAAATTAAGACGGAACATGTGCAGGGGAAATGAATGGAATTTTCTGTGTGCACATTAAAAAATTCCCTTCAAATTTAAATGGTTAAATTTGAGCATTGAAACTTTGATGGAAATGTCAAATGTCTGCTCATTCATTTATCACTATGCAAATCAGCATCAGCATCAGAATGAGAGCCTTTAGCTTTTTTGGAAGGAAATAATTTCCCGAGAGCTCCAAATTGCAAATATCTGTATCTCTCTCGTCGTCTACTTATATACTTACCATTTTTACACTACTAAACTAAATACAGATAGAATCAGGAATCACTCACAATCAGTAGTGCTGTTATGTAGGCGTTTTTTTTGTCGTGAGGAGGTTCAATGTTGAACGTGAATTGAACGTGTGTTTGACTTGTCTCACGTCTCATTTCATGTCTCATCTCGTGACACTTGAGCAAAAAAAGTATGTAACAAAAAAAACACACACATTTTGGAAAGTACATAGAGAGAGTGAGAGTGAGAGAGAGAGAGAGAGAGAGAGAGAGAGAGAGAGAGAGAGAGAGGGGAAAAAACCTCCAATCTTGAACATTTTACTACAGATATTTCAAGACTCAAAATTCAGACGTACACAGAGTGTTTGCCAATCTCATGTTGATGGTGATGGAATATTGTGAGCTCCATTTTCGTTAGGCTGTACTGTGTGTGTGTGCGGTGTAGACTGTTAACTCCTCTCGTTGTTACTTACGATTATGTACATTCGCACTTAGGATTTTCTGATAGAGAGAACGAGAGAGAGAGAGAGAGAGAGAAAGAAATTCGCACGAGAGTCTTATGTCTATTGGGTATTTAGTAATAAATATAAAAAAAGCTCTCGTTTCTCGTTTTTCCTCCTTGATCTCGCTCTCTCTCTCTTTCTCATCTCATGTTCAACGATCTTATTTATTTTTGTCAAAATATTTACACATGCATACACTTTTTCTTTACCTTTTCCATGTGAATCTATCTGTATATACGATGAAGCTCATACATGTACATGTGCTTGTGATCCAATATAGCCAAAATTCCGAAACCAATACCAATGCCGGCACTAACATTATGGATCTTCTCATATCATATTTCCATCTTCCATTTCCCTAAATTCAATTTTCCCTTACGCACTTTCTTCACCAATTCCATTTGTATTCCTATTTTTTTTCCTTCGTATTTTTCCAATTTCCGCAGTACAAATTACAAATTCTAGAGAGATACAACTGATAATTCCTGTCATTGTTTTTTATTTCCTTTCCAAACTGTTCTGTCTGTATTTTTTTTTTTAAATGTATATGTAGAAATGACTTATTGACTTTTGTGTCGTCTGTCGTCTGTTGTCTGTTGGCTCTTGCGTTCTCTGTTTTTTTTTACCTAGACAAGGAATTCAATTAAAGTATAGAATTGGAAATTGTCTAAAGTCTAAAGTCATATGAAATGGGAGATTGTATAGATTGTAGAATGTAGATGGTTGGTATATCAAAGATGGACTTTGAAAGAGCGTCGTCGGAGTTGTTTTCCCTTCCATTTGTTTACACAACGGAAGCGAAAGAACTCTGAATTCCGAAATCAGAGTAAAAGTAAGAATATAATGGAGAAAAAAAAGTTATTTGCCCAATTTCTTCTACATTTCCCAGGTTTTTGTTTTGTCTTTGTATTTTTGTATTTTTGTACCTTCGAATTTCTCAAACAAACAACACACATAAATGTGTGTATGCTCCAGTCAAAAAATGTTGATGCATTACATTGAGTGTAGACTTAAAAAATTGGAGGAAATGTCCATTGAGAAACCACAAGGACGGCGTGGATTTTGTATTAGTTGACACTGTGGCAGCATGGAGATTTACATAAATTTCTAATTTGGATCTAAACTAGAACAGAAACGAAGAAGAAGAATGGTGCAATATAGACAATATAGAGAGAGCATTAGTAATTAGTTGCAGGGGTTGATACTTTGGGGTAATCGCATTATAATACATATATGTGCACACAAAGAAAATTCAGAATCCGTACAGTGGAATTATGTATGCAATGTATGCAAAAAAAAGGGTCCAGTGTGTAAAATTTCTGTATATAGATGACGACGAAACTACTAAAACTATACGGTAAAAGAAACGGAGAAAGATGTTGAGATGAGTTTAGAGTATTAGTTACACGTTAAGTGACAAAAGACGAAAGACGGGAATGTGAAATCCTCCTCTCGGATCTGGAGGCAAGATCGAGAGAGGAAACGCACTTAAAGACACACGATCAAGGAAGTTGAGGAGATTTACTTTACTCGTAAATTTCCGTGAGCTCTATACCTATGTATAAACTTGTATCTTTGCAGTATATACTCTGCGAAAATCATTGCCATGCAACAAAATATACAAAATGCACAGTCATCTCATCTCTCGTCTCATTTTCTTTTTCTTCACCTTCCCACATATGTCGCCAAATGTCTACTCTCATTTTACTTTACTTTGTTTCAACTGCATTCTTCATCCTCCATATAGTATTTTAATGTACATGATTGTACTTATGCAAGGAAAAAATGGTGAGAATAATTTGCAAATTCTATTTTTACGGATTGTATCTCCAATCTCCAATCTCCAATCTCCACCCCACTCCTTCATGCATTTCCTCCAATTTCATAATGACAACTGACTAATGTAGTGTTGCGTTGTGTTGTGTCTGCGTGTGTCTGTGTTTATACTTGAATATTGTCATCAGTGGTATGCAGAATATGTAAGATATATATAATATAGGTACCTATGTTATGTATAATATCCAGTTTTTCCTACAGATATTTCCTTTTCTCTCTCTAGTGCTCAACGAGACCAAATCTGGAATGGCAAATAGTAAATAGTAAATTGCAAATGACAATTTCAGATGAGTTTCGGCCATAAAAGCATGTGATAATAATGTACAATGTACAGAGAGGATTTTTTTTTCTGGGGGGAGACGGAGTAGGTTCTACTTATCGTTAAAGAATTTATAATATAATTCAGTATATACTCATACAAGCATATGCACATATGCTATGTACATTTTATACATGTACAGAGAAAATGCACTCTGAAAATGAATAACAAGGGCAGAGGATACGGGAGGGAAAAATTCAATTTACAATTTATGCCAAAGCGAAAATCTTGTGCCCGAGTGCACTTTGCACAAAATTCAGCCTACACACATCACACATCCTTTTTCATTGTGATTCTTCTTGTACATATTGGTGTCGGTATAGTGAGTATAGTCACTCTGGTTGTTGTTGTTCTTGGCTTGTTGGAGTGAGAATCAGAATCAGAGTAGTAGGAGAAGAAGCTTGCGGTTTTTTTCCCTTCATCGGCTTACTTTTTTTTAAATCGCATTTCAGCTGAGCTCATGCTCAACGGTAAAAGACGATGACAACAATAATAACATAACACAAACTCACACAGACAATGAGCAACTACCGACTCTCTTCATCTTCCCTACCGATTTTTTTCTCTCCACAACATGCTTCATTTCATCATCATCATCTCTCTCTCTATCTATCTCTTTCACACATACACACACTTTCTTCACTTTTCCCTTTCGTACTCATGTCGGCAATTTGACTATAGATTTACTTTGGTTCTTTTCAGAGCATAATCTAAATCTAAATCTAAATCTTCTACGGTATTTGTTATGTTATGTTCTATTTGATATTGACAATTTCTCATGGATCCCTTATTTACCATTCACCATTGAATTTCTTCATAGTTCATATACAGTAGTGCATGCATAATAATTAGCATAATGATAATTACGGTTTTAATACCCCCATATTTTATTTTAAAAACTCCAAGCCTTTCACCCAGTGATTAAATACATATGATTATATGGACTTTGACATCCGTCTAGTCAATGTTTTTAATTTTTCTATTGAACTCAACTTCAACTCTTCAAATCAATAAATATTTTTTTCCCCTTGTTTTTTTTCACAACAATTATTTTCGCAAGTGTAAACATAGTAAATAAGTAAATATGAATGGGTTTTCTGTACAACAATAGCAATTTCGTGGGTTTCAATAGGAATTTTTAGGAGTATAGGCGAAGAATAATTGTGTATTCTGTAGTAAGTATATAAGTCGATATGTGATGGGTGTGTGTGTTTGTGACTTGTGAGTAAATGACAGACCGAAGCTTGAGAATGATTTAACAGCATAGACATTGGAGAAGGTCATACAAATTAAAATAATTCTCTCCTTCTCGTCGTTCACAACTCTCTCACAGCAGAGCACATGCACAAAACAACAGAACAGAACAAGGAGCGAAGAAAAACGAGCCCAATTATGAATTAACACAAGAACGTGTCCATTATATTTGATTGAAAATTGGATAATTTCGTTGGTTTTGGTTACCTACTGATATTACATGCCTGCGTATCCACTCACTATCTACCATCTATACTATCTGTATCTATATATGTAAAATTGTAAAGGGAATATGCGTGAAATCGGGAACTAGATTTGTGATTCTGAAGGTTTCTAAAGTGTTTTACTTGTACACACAGTGACACACACACACAGAGAGCATGGGGAAACAATACTAAAACACATCAGATATGACGATATGAGACTCATCAGTATCAGTCTGTTTCTAGTTTCTATTCCATGTGTAACTTGTATGTCATCTCATGTTATGCATTCACTAATTCACATTCACATGAAGATTGTGTGCAGATATTTCAAAGGAAATGACACAGAGAGAATGCACTATGTAAAAATGTATATTACTGCGGTTCCGCTTTAGTTTCCCTCACTCGACATCCACAATCCACAATCCGCACACACATACGAAATATCCAAATCCAAACATCAGAGCTTTTAATTTTTCAATGCCGATCCCGTACACACACATTTGATGTCAAACATTATTTTTGTGATTGTGATTACCATTGTGCAATTTGTTACTTTGTACAAAAGGAATCATCATCATCATCGTGTGTACAGCACAACACAACAAATAACTCAGAGCTTTTGTCAAATATGTGTAGTTTTTGAATTTGGATTGGGCGACATCATATTCTTATAGTCTGATTCTCTTCTCTCTCTCTCTCTTTCTTCTTTTCTGTTTCTGGTTCTGTTTCTCTGTAGGTACTGTGTACGATATGTTTGGAATTGACAGGTGGGGAAAGGATTACTCACATATACATGAACAGATGTGATGTGGGATTGAACAGTATCCAAATTAACAAATGACTTTTCCTATCCCATATTTACTCTACTTTTACTCCCTCCACACACATTTTACACACACACACAGCCATTTAATTATGTCTGTGCACAGTCTGTATCTGCAATTCTGCGTGTACATGTACATTTACATTTGTGTTTACGTGTAGATATTTTGAATTTTCAATGTGCGTCCTGCGTAATTCCGATTTACATTTAATTTTCCCTTTCTCTCTCTCTCTCTCTCTCTCTCTCTCTCGATACACTCGAATGGAGTCCAAACTCCAAATACAAATACAAACACAGACACAGAAATAACCTACAAAAATCAAAGTCGAATTCAAACTCTCGAAAGCAATCGTAACTAACAATGAATCCAAATCTTTATAAAGCATGTTCAAGAAAATTGTGTTGAGCGCAGATGATGTGAATTACTGAATTACCACACCGACTTGTAATTTGCATACTGATACTCACGAAAGATGTTTGTATATAGTAATAATATATATATTTTTATAAAAATCATGATTACCTTTCGGTATGTTACATAATTAATGAAGGAGTTTCAAACTGGATTGTATATTGTATATATACTGTTGAAGAATCTGTATCTGCTGCTGCATGTACAATATGTACATGAAAATTGAAAGATTGAAAGGTGTTTTGTTTTGTCGAGTTTTTTTGGTGCAATGCAATGTGCATAATAATATTTCTTAAAAAAGAATTATTATTATACATTTTTTCTCATATGCGTGTGTTTTTTTTTTCTTTTTACCAAAAGAGAAGAGACGACAACGACAAGAGAGTATAGAGAGAGAAGGGCACAGGAAGGTGTGATAATATAATATAATACTGATCATGTACAAAGATATGCATGTGAGCATCATCAAATTTTTGCACACAGCTCACGAAGGTAAATGGCAAACGGCAAAAACATGATGATAAATGGTAAATGGTCAATACATGATGAATAAAATATACTGGGATATTTTAGTTTCATGTATACAGATAGTAAACTTATTACACTCTGCCGCAGGTATCCAATTCCAAATGCATACACGATTTTTCAGTGTACACACTCAGTTGCATTTACGTAACGTAATGTAATGAGAGAGAGAGAGAGAGAGAGAGAGAAAAAACTTGGATAAGAAAAAATGTAGATATTTTTCCTTTATGTATAAAAATTGTGTAAAAAGTGAATCTTACCTTGAGAAAAACCAGATGATGAGCTGTGTGAGAGAAGAAGGATCCGTCCCTTGTGTGTGTACACAGAAAATAAATGAAATTGTCCGTAGTGTGTATATATTATTACAATTGATGCGTTGATATTGAAAATATTATTATTATTATTGTAGTATTATCTCTCTATATACTTGCTGTAGAGTAGACTGCGAAACGAAACGAAACAAAAAAGTCAAAGTCACACTTAAAGTGAAGAAAGAAGTTTCAAGTTTAGGTTGATAAAAATATCCCGTTCAAAACAAACAAAAAAAAATGATTCCCTTCAGTTTCCTTCAAGGAGTTTCTCACTGTATATATATATATGTATATTGAAAGGGAAAATTGAATGGGAAAACACAATACAAATTGCGAGAGAGGATCTTTTTGCAAAATTGCAACAGTGGAACAATGAAACAGTTTTTTTTTCTTCTTCTTTTTCTTCTTCTCAATGGATTATTTGCAAATTGTAGTGTATAAATATAAATTTATCTTAATCTTCTTTTGTCAAGTTTAGAGTTGTAAATATTTTTCTCTAGGTTTTTCTTATGTGTCCTGACTGTCAAAATCAAAATCAAAAACTCTTTTTTTTTTTTAGATAATCATAATCATATTTCCTTGTCAAGGATCAAGATGGATTATCTAATTTCCAAATTAAAATGAGATTTCCTCCTTCGATATAATATTGACGATGACAAAGATGGACGAGATTTGAATGTTCGATTCACTATATGTATTGTATAAAATTGCAAGCTGCAGTTTTATTTGAAGACTCGTATAGTGTTTTTATTTTGCCCTGTAATATAATATCTGTAAAGTGGAGTTTACTTCTTGTTGTCAACTTGTCGAGTCCTGGTTTGATAGTTGAGATTGTTAATTTTCCTAGTAGTAGTAAAATGATTTCTCTCTGGAATTTAATTAAAAAACCATGTGGAGTCGCACACGGTTAAAGATGAAGTATATATGTAAAATATATGTGTATATACATTTATAGCTGCCACAAATAATTCAAAGTCCAATTGGAATCTCCTCCAAATCTCAATCTTCCGAATTTCCTTCTCTTGTTCTTCTTCTTCTTCTTCTTCTTCTTCTACTTCTCTCTTTCACTTTCTCTTTCTCTTCAAGTTCAAAAATTGTTGTTGTTCGCTTGTGTGGGCTCGAAAAAAGTTTTGACGCGTAGATTTTGTATTAGATGGCTCACACAGAGAAAGAGAGTCAACTTTTTTTTTTCCTCCTCCTTCAACTTTATAGGAATTTTCGGGGCTGTCGGTTGTCGGTTGTAGAGAGACGTATGGAGAAACTAAAAGAAGTGGAGGTAGAGGTAACTCTGGATAACATTCACATATATGGCTTGAACTTTCCTTGAATACAAAATAGGGAAATCTGTTTTTTTCCTTCTTTTCTTTTTTTTTTTTTGTGTGTGGAATGAGAAAAATGCAATTTAATTAATTACGCTCGAGGATAAATGAGCAACTCTCCCCCCGTGTTTTTAATTCGCTCTCTCGTCTGTAATTAGTGTACTGGATTTCTCCCACTCTGTGTGTGTGTATGTGTGTGTGTATTTTCCGTGTTCAAGTCCTTTTTGTATTAGTAGAATAAATGAGATGGAGATGCTCTACTATATTTTAGTCAACTTAAATATCCTCTGGACAATGAAAATGAAGAGACCATTTGAACAGGGGAAAACTTAATTTGAGTACATGTACAAATGTGTGTAAGATAATGTTATGTAATCGTAATTGTAATTGTAATAGTAATTGTATACAATTAAACTGTAAAATCACTCGTGTATATAGAAAATATCTTGAAACGGGGGGTAGAACTTTTTCTTGCTCTTGTATTGCCTTTAAGAAATTGTTTATCTTTAGGAAATCCAAATAGTATAAAGACGAGAAAAAAGGGAAGAGGAACAATGACAAGAGTTACATAAAACAGCTTGTTTCTTATATAACTTTGCTTTTCTTTTTCTTTTTCTCCCTTCGTCTCACACTCTCACCCAAGAAAAAGCACCACACGAGGAAAAAAATGAGAACAGAAACCGAGGGTTTTCCTTCTTCTTCTTCTTCTTCTTCTTTATAACTTCTTTTTGTATATACTTCTTGTTACATGTACATGTTTTTCTTTTCCTTTTTGTCGTTCAAACACCGAGAGAGTTGGTTTCCCCACTCTGCCTTTCTGCTGACTGTGACTGTGGTGTTATTGGACTGTTCGTGTGTCGTGAGATGTGAGTTGCAAGTTACCCAAAAAAAAAAAAAAAGATCCTTCTTCTGTGATTTCTGTGTTACTGGTACACAGACGCAAAATCCTCCCTCAATTTCCTTTACAAAACTTGGAAATCTTCACACTCACACACAAATCCACATAGACACACGCAAAAGCAGCAAAAAAAAAAATACACACGCGACTCCCCTTTTTTTTATGTATGATATTTCTCGTACCGGCTTCTCAATTCTCAATCCTCTATCGGAATATCAATGGAAAATCCTTCTTTCTTTTCTTTCTGTTTTTTTTTTTTGCCTTGCAAATATATGTACGAATTGTTTTTGGTTTATTTCCGTCCAATTCAATTCAATTTTTTTATATATACGTATATTTAAAAAAAAAATCACTTTATTTCACTCACGAGATGCGATTTTTTGAATGGAGAATATTTATCAAATCCCCTTTACAAATAGAGTTTCTATTTAAAATTTTAATGTACGGTGAATGAGAGAGATTGAACTCTATTGAAAAATAGAAGGCTCAACTCGCGTTGAATTACAAAGTGACCACAACAAGAAGAAACTCAATGATTTAATCTGTCCTTTTTTTATCTGTATAGTTTATAGTATAGTTTTGTTGTCGTTGTCGTTGTCGTTGTCGTGTACTGGAGATTGGACAACTGAAGACAAGTTGACAGAGTCACTCACTGCACTCGTATATGTAATTATTACAATATTTAATTTTTTTTTTAAAACTCTTTCAATTCCTTTCCTATTTGACATCCACACGAAACTTTGATTTTAATTCACACTTTGATTTTGATTTTGTTGTAAAACTACCGAGATTTTTTTATTAATTTTTTGTTGTGAATGGAGATGGAGAAAAAGAATCTCCTTTGGTGGATTGTTAATTTAATTATGGAATATATACATATATATATCTTATATATATATAAAGGGTTTTGTCAAAATTGCAAATGAGATTCGCAATGGAGTTGATGTTGTTGGTTCACGTAGTTGTTTGAACGAGAGGGAAAGGAATGAAGAAAGGTTGTTTGTCGGAGGAGCATGTTTCTCTGCCACTTCCTAGATGTTGACTGAACTCATAGTCAAAGAGAACTGAGAGAACTGAGAGAGTGAAACCAACCGTCGAGAGCATATACATTTGAACATTGAACACACGCAAAGCACAAGTTTCTTTGTGATTCACAGCTGCGTTGCCCCCCTTGCTCACCCAGTACTACGATATGTACTAGAGAAACTAGAGAACACTATAGCTATAATAGCTCAACGTGTGTCTTGTACATTGTACATGTGCATTTCTGTATGATAGGATATATAACACGGTAAAATATCATCATATCCGACCGGTATTTCCTATGTTTTTGTTCCCCGGTTTTCTTTTTCTTTTTCTCTTTAATGCAATTAAACTTTGATATTTATCTTCTCTCTCAGAAAATTTCCTGTCGTTGTTTTGTTTAGTCTTTATAAGTAGATTTTATACTATATCTGTAGTAATGGGATTGTTTTATTAGTAATTAGTAGTTAGTATGTAGTAAGGAGAGCTTACGATTAGATTTTTCATGGGGATCATCATCAAGTTAAAGATTGTGAAAGGACACTCGAATTTCAATCCCGAGTTTTAATTTACAAAAGGAATGATGATTTGTGGGTGATTTATTTAAATTTAAATAATAATTATAATTATTATTATTGTTGTTGTTGGAGTTGTTGTTACATCATTGATTGTGAGTCGTGGTCATGGGGCGATTTCCATATGTCCATGCATACAGATTATTACAGAATACAGAATCTATCGTATATAGAATGCAGAAGAGCGCTTTGAGTTTTGAGTTTTCACTCTTGAGAGACCTCCAAAATCCAAATGGATTGACAAATATCTGCTGTATAGTTGTGTATAGGCCGTATTTAGTATATTTACACATTTAGCACTACAGATATTATTATGAACTATATATACAACTACATAATACATAATACATACAACTACGACCCTACACTGTACTCTATACCGTCTACACTCTACAGCTATATGTATACTCATAATAATAATAATAATAATAATTCTTGTGTATAAATATAAATGCATACAAATTGAACAATAGTGCTAATGGCTCGTTAAATCATAAAAATGTAAAATGTAAACAGAAACAAAAGGCATTACAGAATGTACGATACATACAATATACAATACAGACAGCTGAGTTTACAGATAGTTGTTGGGTGGTTGTGTCCATGAGTATATGTACGAGTATTATGTACAGTATAGAGTATTAATATGTGTGGAATATTGAACACACCGAGTGGAAGTGGAATTGCAATTGCAACACTTTTATACTATCACTATTACTGTTTCTTCACATTTCCTTCGCATTTTCTCATGTTTCTCATACATATCGTATATTTCTCATTCCGTATATTTCGCTCTTCGCTCTTGGCTCTTAGTTTTTCTTGTCCATGAGAAGACTCAAAAGTCAAACTCAAAACTTACAGTTATCCACAAAGCACAAGGTCTCCTGTGACTCAATCCATCCATACATATAATATACACATTGCTATTTAGTATTTAGTGGCAGACCCACGAACAATAAGTTCTTACTTAGAATCAAGACACATGTAGATGACATACCATTCACCATTCCCCGACACATTACAAAGACACTTGGACCATACTGACATTCATTAACTTGAGCACACTCACACTCACACCCTTTCTAACTCTCACTCTCACTCTCACTCGCACACACAAACAAAATACAAACACACTGGCCCCATGTAAACTGATCTGTACTGTCGTCCTCGTCGTCGTCGTCACCATCCACATCACAGTCCCCTCTCTTCCCAACTTCATCCTCATCCTCATCTATTTTACACCAATGTCCAAGTCATAGTCGTAGTCATTCAAACCATAATCTCTCTCTCTCTCTCTCTCTCTCTCTCTCTCTCTCCCTCTCTCCCTCTCTCTACAGTCAATTTCAAAGTTATAAACTGGATTCTCTCTTATTCTCTTGCTCTGTATATTCTACTTCTCCTCGTTTTTGTGTGTAAGTGTAATGTATTTCTTGCCTATTATGTATTTCCACCGTTGTTTTAACTTCAACATATCTGGAGTATTTTGGAGACGGTGTAAATGTAAAAGTAAATGTAAACTGTAAACTCTGGTTGGAAATCCCCGAATAAAGTGTGTAGAATTTAGAGTTTCAAATTTAGGTGACTGTATGCACGGAGTAGATGAGAAATCGTCTGTATCGGTGTGTGGAGAAAGAGAGAGAACTTTGGTGGGGATATATGCCTGGATCTGTAACTAGTATGTGTGTGTGTAATCGTGTGTACATATCGTATATGTAAGTATGTAGTGTAGGTAGGATTTTAGAATTTAGTATATTTAGTATTTAGGAGCTAATTATCACATCTTGTAGTTATAATAATGTCAACGTCTGTCTTGGCAAAGTTAGTGTCTTGTGAAATTTCCACTCCTACCCATCCATACATGTGTACATACATATATTATTATTATAAGAAGTGTGTGTATATCTTACCTATACATTCGACCAAAATAAGTAGTCTCAAAAAGTCACACACACCCAGCATACATGTAGCAAGCACACAGGAGAATTACTCGGCTCTTCTCGTTTTCTCTCTCACTCTCATCTCGTCTAATGAAGGTTGCCGTATATTTTCCACAGAATTTAGACTGTGTTGTGTACAATATGGTTATTGTTATAATTCTACGACAAAATACTCCGAGTCTGGGTAAACTTGAATTTTACACTTATTTCAGCAATCTCCTGTCGCATCGACAGAGACAGAGTCTTAACAGTCTTAACAGGTAACAGTAGTTTACACTTACAGTCTACAGTCTACACTGTAGACTCTACAGTCTACAATCTGTAATAAAAAATAAGCAAAGTCTATATTCGTATACACAAAACAAATTATTCGTTCATACTAATTGAAAATGTGTATACATATTTATCGGCCGCCTTATACTCGTTTGAGAAAATGATGAAATTTGTTGTTTATAAAATATGCTCATGATTATTCTCAAGTACACATACATCTGTATTTGTTTTACTTCTGTGTGTTCTACACAGAGATATAAATATAAAGAGAAGAAATATGTTTCAGACAGGTGAGTTGAGTATGTACAGTCAATATTTGCAAGGCAATGTGAGAAGATGTAATGAATTAATTTTGATTTTTGAGTGTGGAATTTTGAATGGACAACAACAGAAATTACAATACTTGATATATAGAAATACGTTCGGATGAAGTTAACCTTTACAAATACAAACATCTTTAAGCCAAGTCCTCTCATTCTCATGGGTAGACAAATGTATTTATACAAACTGATTCCCTAATTAATGATCACTTGAGTGACAACTGTAAATTGTAGAGATAGACTCGGCATTTATCCATTCAATTTACAGATAGAATGTGTGATTTACAACAATAATGATAATGATAATAATAATAATTATTATTATTACATATTGACGATTTGTTTTGAATTTCGACCAACACTAAACTCATTACTCATGACTGTGTACACATTTACATGTACTTCAACTGTCAAGTCGAGACAAAAAACGAATACATCATTTTTCAAAAGTTGAAAAATCCTTCTGTACATTATGCAGACTGATGCAGACAAATTGTTGTTACATGTACAAATCATTTTTTTTTTTGCATTCTACATACATTCAACGATACGATTTACAATCCTAATCTTATCTTATTAAATGAAGACGTGATATTTAATATCGAATCTTGTTCTTATGCTCACTCACTGTTATGTCTTAATAATATGCGTCAATGTAAATGTAAATGGTTGACAGAAGTGCATATAAATGAAATGAAACTCGTCAAGTTGTGCTGTATCACAGATACGTAGAGATATAGAGACAGAGAGACGGATGGATGGATGCAGATTCGTCTTCTTGTTTTATAAATGATCTCTCAAGTTGGCTGCTGGTGCCGGTGCTGTGGATGCAAAATGGAACTTGATCTTGATTGCAATGTTAACCTTTTTATCTCCGTCTCGCCGTCGTCGTCGTCTTTTTCGTCTTATTTTTCTTTGGTCCTGAGTATTTCTGTCCGTGTCATTGTCACTGTCACTGTCGTTTGTCGTCCTCACTGTCTCTATCGTTGTCGTTGTCGTTGTCAAGGAGTTCTTGGAGTTGTTATACGCAGGAAGCGAAACGAGAGTCTCTCTCTTTCTCCCTCTATAAAATCAGTCATCTTTATCTTCATCTGAACGGAAGATTGTCCGTGTCTGGTTCTACACAGTATTCATTTCAGCATATATAGATATTTCTTTTCAGGTAGTCGGAATTCAGAATCGGAAATTGCAAACTGCAATCTGAATTCAAAATTCAAAATATCCTGAACAAAAAAGTATGTAATAAAAAATTACTCACATATATATAGTCACAGAGAAAATCCATTTTTTATGCACGTACTACGTACACGAGGAACGACATCGACATCAAAATGTGTATATTTTCTTGTAAATTAAATTCTAAATAGTTGTTTATGCCCATTGTGACTACACTATAGCCATAGCCACTATAGGAAATTCCCTGTACATCACATCTTAAAAGTAACTCGTGTAGTTATACGTCTGGATATTTCAAACCCTCATTTTTCTTCCCTTTTATGTTGAGTAGTTCCACAGGGAGATTTTGTAACATTTCCCTTTTTTCTGTAGTATATGTCTATGTACCAGTTTTTAAAAACACGTGTAGGATTTTCTTGTTTCTTATTTCGTATTCGTATTCGTACATTTCGTATATGTTTAGTAGTGTTTTCATTCATAAATATCCGTATATTTCGCGTGGCGTCCATATCTGTCTTGTCTGTGTTGGAATAATATGTGCATATAAATTTGAATTGTTCCACAAACACACAGACATAGACGCCCGTTTGTGTTTTTGTGTTTGATGGTAAGAGAGGAAGTGGAGAACACATTAATGGAGGAGAGAGATAAAATAACTCTTCTGGCCGTTACCAATATTGTCTATAATGGTTTGTTTTGCGTATCTTGAGTGTCCCTATGAGTCCTCAGGGACATCTTTTCAACATCATTTCAAGTCCCGAGTTTCACTGTTTTCAGAGACCACCCGAAACAACAAACATCTACACGATCTACATGGAATTTTAGAAATACATATTGTACACACACAAACACAAACACACACGGTCACAATCCGAGCTTCACATTTCTTAACAACGCACAATGTACTTTGTACATACTTACCTTCATTTACTGTATATATACGATAGATAATACGTATACAGAATTATGATTATTATTAGGGGAGTTTTAAACACAATTTACAATGTACGCATATTTTATGTTATACTATTTTCAGTACTCTCGACTGTCCTTGTGATAAGCTAAAGCTTGGACGCAAATCTTTCCTTTGTGCACTGTTTTCCGTTTTTTCAGCTGGAGTGTGAAAATATAGGAATCATTTTAATTATTGTTATATACAATGCACAAATCCACGCTCTTATTTTGAATTATGCCCAAGAAAGTCTGAATACATTAAAGAGATTCAAAGTATAGGTAACAGTTTTTTGTCCACGAGAAAATCTCTCAGCTTTATAAAAATATAGCAAAATTAGTTGAGTTCTCTGTGGAAATCTGTTTTACTTACCTACAAAAAAAACCTTGTCAATTTTCAAGTTCATCCGAGTGTACTTGAAAACAAGACTGATGAACCCATAACTAAATGTGTAAAGTCTCCAGTCTCCAGACTCCACAGACAAAGGAGTTTACAAGGGCAGGAGGACTATGACTATATATAAAATGTAAACAGTGAAGACCAAAACGAAAACAGTTTCAAGTTCAGCAGTACCCAACTATTTACAACTAATTGTAAGTACCCCTTAAAAGTGAATGTGAGCTTGAGCCATAGTATACTGTTTTCCCTTTCATTTTAACGGTGGACTCGACAACATGAGGCGGCCTTCATCTTGAACAACAAAATCTATTTAAAAATGTAATTAGGGCTCACAAAAAGTATTAAATTTGGAGCTTGACAGAGAGATGACGGATAAAGAAAAAGAAAACTCACCCTCAAACTCAAAAATCCCTCACAATCAGTTTCTTGGTGAAGTTTGCAATTGCAATTGCAGAAAACTCAACTAAACTGTTATTCAAATCTGGACAATTGGACAATTTACAATCCTATTTTTGTATATTTCTGTACACATTCCCTTGAATTGTCAAAAAAAAGTGTTGTACCGTTCATAGGGTATACTGACCATAACCATAAGTCCATAAGTTATAAGGACAAATGAAATGACAACAGCTATCGAGTCACATTACATTTGAAGGGTTCAACACTGGAAATTCAATGTCATATCACAATACATCAAATACAAAATGAAAACAAATTTTTACATGAGTAAAAATCCCTGTAGAGACTTGAGATTTGGCCTTTAGATTTACAGATATTATTTATCAAAGGTATTCAATACAACAAAAGACAGCGGGTTCACGGGCGTACGGAATTGAGAATTGGAAATCGAGTTTCATCGCAACTTCTCTCTCACGCACATGGTTTTTTTACTTTTGGGTTCATTCGCCTACATTTTTTGCCTGTTGTATAAGATAATAAATGTGTGTATGGGCGACTAAATCCCAGATATTTACATAAACTTGATCTTGGACTTGACTTGATTTTCAAGAAACCGTTACAGGAAGTAAGTTTCCCTTTTCTTATATATTCTTTCTTCCTCCACACAATTTCCACACTTCTTTTTTGCTCATCACAGATATTAAGTACAAAGAATGAGAAAACAGAAAGTACACGAGGTAATAGGATGAGTTGTAATATCTTTTTTTTTTTAACTCACAGATATTTAATGACAATAGAAAATCATGTGCAGAGGTTTGATTTTTCATTTTTGATTCATAGACATTTATCATCAATGATTGTCTGACAATGAGGAAATCACAATGAAAAGGATGAGGAACAAAAAAACTTTTAATTCCAAATTCTAATAGTTGAGTTCACATTCATTGGCTAAAAAAGAAAAGAAAAGAGGACAACAAGAGCTGTTGAATGTGAAAAAAAAGAAACAAGAAGGAGAACTCCGCCAAGTCACTTATCCGAATTCTACAGAGGTATATAAATATTTCCCCAAGTATGTATTTGTATATTTTTAGGTGTGACGCGTGGACTTGTTTCACTATTTGTTTTAAGAGCCGCCAGCATCATCAGACTAGACTTGATAAATACATATAGTGAATATGAGTAGACAACTTAACCCAAGTAGAAAACGAGAAATATCTATACTCACAAGGGAATTGGGAAGGAGAAGGAACAAAAGAGAGAGAGAGACTAATTTACAATTTACCACCACAGCAAAAAAAAAATGAAAGTAAAAGTGAATTCTCCACATTTATCCACAAGGCAAGAAGAAAATGTGAAGTTTATGGTATATATAGTTCAGTTTTCAGTTTCTTTTTTATCATAATTACCAAAATTATCAGTGAATTTCTCATTTTTGGTTTTTTGGTTTACTGGTAATCTTGTGAATTTGGAGTTTTGACTGTTTTGAGGAGTATTTGAATTCACTTGTCATATCATACTCAACATGTTTCATGTCTAAAAACACACAACTTATTTAGCATTTTGTTGTTTTTTCCAGTTTTGTTGGCCACAAATCACATTAAAAAAAGCACTCAGAAACTTGTGGCAAGAAAATATTTAGATTGTGGGAAATGACTTAAGTAAGATATATCTCTATAGAAGAATGAATGAACGAAATTCGTTCAACGAATGACTGAATAAATGAATGAAATATTTTGTCTCAAATTGTTTTACAGTTTTCCAATTTGAAAAAAATAGAATAATCATTAAGAAAATAATTAGAATGCGAATGGAAATATGGAAATAATAATAAAGTTCTTTCTGAACTCTCGACTCTCTTTTTACTCTATACGCCTATTATTTATTATCAATCATTATTTGTATGTAAATAAAAACAATTTTTATGGTCAGTGTTCAAATAAGATACCTAATAAAGCTCAATGTTAAAAATGAGATGGGAAAAGTGTTGTTGGTTTTCATTTTCATTTTGGCTATGAGTCAGAACTATATAGTCAGAAAGATAGTACGTTTTCTTCGTCTACATATCTATATGTGTATATTACCGCGGCTAAAGTTATGTTATGAGCTGTTAATTGTCTTTGGGTTGAATTAATGTTGATTGTTATCTCACGCACTTGCCCTCAACAACTCAAAAATCTCTCAAAGTCTGTACCTTTATACTCTGTCTACTGTATCAATATCCCGTACGGTGCGACGTTTAATACATTTACATATTGGAATTGTGTCCTTTGGTTAAAAACCAAGAGGAAAATGAATAACAAATCAAATTGCTCCATAAAATTATAACGTTCAAAGCTAAAACTCTCTCGTCAGTCAATTTCAATTCTCAAACCAAAACCAAAATGAGTGATGATAATGATGCTGCTGTTGCTGCTGTGATGTGTAGTTGATGATGAAAGGAAAAATCATTTAAATAAAGGAAAAATGTAATTTACATTACGTGTATATAGGGATTGCGTAGCATCTTGTTATATGTGTGTATGCGTTAAATGCTAAACGAATTAGTGGAAATTGCACGTTTTTTCACTAACTAAGTAACCGTGAGTCGTTTATTGATTAATAAAATGGCAAATGGCATCGTATTACTTATTGCTCATGTCTCTCTCTCTGTCTCTCACTCACTTTGTAGTAGACTTGACTGTACATATAATCCACATACATACATACACACGCACAGACAGCACACACACAAACATGATTTCTTGATGAATATTACAAGTTTTATTATTGGTTCTTTATTAACATTATGATTTTTCTTATTCCATCAACTTATCAAGTCAAGTTTTATTCAATTACTTTACTGGCATACTTGTTCATATCTTTATTTAACTACATTCCTTGACTGTTGTTGTACATGTTCATGAATTTTTTTTTGTTTATTTATATTGTAAATTTATTTGATTCTTAATTGAAGGACCAGAAAAGGGAAAGAGAGAGAGAGACCAGAGACCGTCTGCAAATTGAATTGACACATATTGGCGATTGACTATGGACTCTCTCACTTTTGAACTTCTACCATCATATGGCATCCCAATATTATATATATAATATATTATATATTATATAAATAAATATAAACGGTGACCCATACAAATAACATAGCAAAAATATGTTTTTCTGTGTCATTTTCTCAATTTACACACCAAACACAAGGTATAATGTGAAGGTGAAAGAAGGATCAGGTAAAATTTTGAACTCTTTCCTCCCTTCACCTTCACTCCTTTACATTTACCTTGTAGTCCACGACGAGACTCGAGACATGATACACACACTCACTCACTCACTCATAAATCCAGCCCAAACATTCAAAACCCTGTAATTCATTTTCTTGTAAAATTTACAACCAAATAAATGAGTGTACGCAACTTTGAAATCTTATCTACACAGATACATATATAATAATAATAATGAATTTGTTTGTTGTGTAAATTGAGAAAACATATTTTTCCTTTATTATTTGTATGGGTCAGTTTATATTTTTATGCTTCAAGAGATGTAGTTAAATAAAGATATGGCCAAGTCCTACTTTTAGAAAAATGCAGTGACTATTTGCTACTGCTCGGGTAGAACTATTTGACACTCGCAAACTGATAATGCTTGGTAAAGGGCACTACCGGGTTAGTAGTGTATTGCTACTAAAAATAATAATAATAAATCGTTTTATTGATGTGGGCAAGATATTACTACTGAAACGGTAGAGTCAAATAGTTCTATACCGCATTTTTTACAGTGTAGTATGCCAATATAGTAATTTAATAACGGGATATAAGTTGATATATATATATATGTAATAAGAAAATGATAATGTTAGTGGAATTGAAATGATTACTTGTTTTTTAAAAGAGATATTTGTTTTCATCACTTATTGTTCACACTGCTCAGATTGAAATTTGAAACTTGGAATTTCAAATCTTGAAGTTCTAATATATCAGATTTTAACTTGAGTTTAATTATTTCTCTCCAAATTTCCTCTCTATGTTGTGGATTAGCAATGCCCATTCGTTCTATCGATGAAGAGTTCATTCTGAGAAGAGTTCGTCCATTAACATTGCTCTGGAAAAAAAGGTAAAAAAAACAATGACAATATTAGACACTGCATTTGCCAAATATTTTGTTGAATCAAAACTAAAACATAGATTGAATTGTTGTGACTCACAACTTGTG
This sequence comes from Gisinianus flammeolus, assembly GCA_034699125.1. NCBI lineage: Eukaryota > Metazoa > Arthropoda > Collembola > Symphypleona > Katiannidae > Gisinianus > Gisinianus flammeolus. Next base: position 4,190 of record JAIUND010000222.1, on the reverse strand, counting down.
AGATTGTATAGTTTGTGTTTGTAGGTATATGTACCTGATGAAAAATTGGTGAATATTGAATGCCTAAATCCCCACAATGACGATTCATCCATTGCACGACATCCGGTGCAGACCATAACGCTGGAGGGCGGGGACGGGTAGTAGATTTTATCTATAAATAAAAATCAATTTCATTTTCAACAAATTGATTATAAACTGAGAAACTAAAAAAGAGTTAACTATATTATACTTATATCTAGATGTAATGGAAATGTACTTATGTATTGTACACAAGAAAACTTACTACATTCGGTGTTCCTGCTCTGTGCGATTTGACTTCTATTTTTATTCCCATCGTTTTGGAAATTGTAAATACACAAATTTACTAATTAATAATTAACACAGTGGGAACAAACAAATGTTTTTAACTGCACACTTTAAACAAACTTTTTGACTTGAGTTAAAAATTAATCAGACAATTGTAATAATAGTGTTTTTGAATTTTCGTGTCAGGAGAATTCGTTTCGTCTTGTCGAGTGAAAGAGGACTCCGTGCTCTCCATTTCACAAGCGAGAGAATGCCATTTGATTAAAAAACGTTCATGAATCATCATATTTTTGTGTCGACACTTCAACACACAGTCAACGAATTTAATTGATCCATTAAAATCCAAAACAAGAAATAAAATTATTATAATCACTCATCTGTTTATATATGTATATAGTTTACTGTAGATTGAATTCATTTGAAAATGATGTTTACCACAATTGCTTCAAGTTCAAGAGGAGAATTTTGCATTAAAATTTTAAGTCTCCGATACTCTGATTGTGATGAAAACGAAACTGGTAAAGAGAATCAAACGTTTTTTTTACAAAATTTAAATCTTTTTCTTCAATAGGCTCAGCTGTGATCAAATTTTAAAAATCGCAGAAAACGTTGAAAAACAGTTTTCTCTCGGACAATGTCAACTGTCAACAATGGAATTAATTTGGAAAATGCTGTATAGTGCATAAAGCAAATCTTTAACAAAAATGGCTACACAGCTTAGCGTTTTTCATAATTAAGGTCAAGAATTTTTCGAAATTTCAAAATTATGACGACAGTTTAACTACTGGATTACAAAACATTGACATTTCAAGAGAAACGCTTTATAAAGGTTTCATTTTCATGAGAATCAAAGACCATGAAAAATGTGTATGGGTTCCTCCACTCAATCTTTAAATATCTATGTAACTGATAGAATGAGTCTAAAATAATTCTAGTTCATCTTCGTCTTCAACTCCTTTTAATTGAGGATTCCCTTGAGTGCTGGGCATCTGGCCATCTGGGCATCTGGAAGAATTATTAGCCGAGTTATTATAGCGGAAAGATGCAGGGATTGAGGACAAATTGTCTTGCAATTCTTGAAGTTCCATAATTAAGGATTCCAAATCAATTAATTCTCCTTTAGCACCCTGACATCTTCGGTACTCAACCGACAATTCTGGCTCCCAAGACAAAACTTTAACTGCTTCCATTAGCATAAATCTACATTTCTAAAATGTGTAAATTCAATAAAGAACATATTGGTAAGTTTTATTGGGAAAATGTATCGTATAAGTTTATAAATATCAGTATAATTGAGATTAAATCAAAAAATTGTACCAAGAGTTCTTCAACATGAACTTTTGTAGAGATTTCTCCAAAACTATGTTTGATTTTTGATAACATTCCAATTGCAGCTTGAAGTTCATACAAAATTAGACTCCGCAAGCGACTATAGCCTATATTATTGGGATGTTTAATATGTTTATATACAAAACACAATATATTTGTCATAATACATAATATAGATATATATATATCAAAAAAATGTAAATACAAGTCCAAAAATTACCTGGTGAGATGACATTGATCACTCGTAAAAGTTCTTCACAAAGAATTTGCTTCCTTATAAGTTTTTGTAGTCCCAAATTTTGTAAAGGCTCATCTGCTGTCCGTCCATACAATTGACCCAGCTCCACTTTGAGTTCAAGTAAGTAAAAGTGAAAAGGAGCAAGAATTTTGGAAATCCTCTTGATGAATTCCTCTTCAGCTGCAATATTCCCACGTTTCTCGGCAAATTCTTCCACGTCTCTTCCAATCCTTTCACAGATGCTGTTTGCATATCGAGCAGGATAAAGTTCTGTCAAATTATATCCGAAATAAAAAAACTTCATATTAATAATCAATTGTAATACAATTCAGAAAGTATGTATGTATAGATAAGCTATGAATTGTATACCTCCACAAGTGAAACACTGCCATTCCGATTCATGATTGAGTGGGTCCAATGGTGCAATCATTCCGATATTCGTTTGTGAGGAGGAAACACCAGCAACCTTCTCATGAGTCTCCAATTTATTCGTACATTGAACTTGTTGACAACGAATAGAACTAATGTGACAATTTAACTCAGTTGGGTCTTTACATCGTTTACACTGTGCATACAATTTAAAATGTACCCACATATATTATACTCAACCTCAAATTTAAATACACATTTCAAATGCAAAATTAATTTTATTATTATTATGTATTATAGAAATGAAAACTTTTTTACCCGACAGGAAAAGAATTTGGTTTCCAATAGAAAATGATGACGATCGGAAGTGCCCCACAAAGGATCTACGTAAGCTATGGACAAATGCTCACCTTTACTGATGGCCACTGAAGAACGAATAATGATTGCTTTTGTTTTTGAATCAAAGGATTTAACACAATTCGGAACGCAATTATGCTCAAGGAAAGACGCATTGTTGTAAACACCTGTGTGTGTGTGTTGAGAGGCAAAATAAATAAAACAACAACAGACGTTTGTACATCTTCAATTTTTCTGTACATAAATAATGCATATATACTATTATATACATATTTTATAAATTGTGTTTACCGATTAATCTTCTTGTTATCTGACCAAAGTTTCCTGGTAAAGGAATCTCATGACCATTGGTTTCAATGATACTCGTCAAATTCCGAATTAATTCCTCGCTCACATTATTCTTGGCTTGTTGAAAGAAATCCCGAATGACCGTCACCAATATGCCAACATCAATTGGAGGAGGAGTAATTTGTTCATTTCCTTCCTGTTCTTGTTGTTCTTGTTGTAATTTCAATGCGGCTTCAGCTTGAAGTTTGGCATTCGATTGTAATTTGAGTAATTGAGAAAATCTCTCTGGACTTTTGTCTTGTAAACCCAAAGCTCTCAAAGTCCCGATTGCTTGATACATGGGATGCTCATGACCATAATTTCGTATGATGAGTCCACCTCTAGCTTCCGATATTTTACACTCGGCTTCATGATCCAAACGATTTCCCTTACATTGCTCAGAGGAGCACATTGGCCAGCCGCAACCGTTTGGGCAAGGTACTGGTTTTATTTCTTCATCACCTTTAATTAAAATTTTACATTTAAAATATATTTAAATTGGTTATCCTAATGAAAAGTTATATTCTATGTAGAAAATAATCTAGAAATTTTATTGTTAGGAACTTTGGGGGGGGGGGAATCTTACTTGGATCAGTAGTGTCATCATCTGGATGAATTAGTTCATGGTAGCAGCCAAGACAAACAGGGGCTGTCGTTTTTGGAGTAGTCAGAAGAAGTGGAGTTTCCTGGAGAACGATTTTCCCAGCTTTTATTGAGCGGGTAGCAGATAAATATCTACCAAGTGAAGGATTTTCAGATATTTTCCATAAAGCACAATCATTTTTGTGAATTTTCCAATGACTTTTTTGACAAAAAACAGAACAATAGGTGACGTTCGAACATCCACCACATTTTGATACGGCCACACTCTTACAAACTTGACATGTTTTTCCTTGGAGCGAATCCGATACAACTGCAGCCACTACTGGCGACTCCTTTTCTTTTTTTGCCGTATTCTTACTTTTCGTAATTTTGGCTTCTTTGACAGATTTTGAATCTTTAACTGGCGAAGATTTTGTATCTTTAACTGGCAAAGATTTTGAATCCACAACTGGCAAAGATTTTGTATCAACTGGCAAAGATTTTGAATCCACAACTGGCAAAGATTTTGTATCAACTTGCGAAGATTTTGAATCTTTAACTGGATCAGATTTTGTATCAGCTGGCGAAGATTTTGAATCTTTAACTGGCGAAGATTTTGAATCTTTAACTGGCGAAGATTTTGTATCTTTAACTGGCAAAGATTTTGAATCCACAACTGGCA